>JZKD02S2172526.1:330776-348737 GCA_000966675.3 Picea glauca
TTAGGGTCATCAAAAGGGAGTTGAAAGAAGAGGCTTCAACCATCAACATCATTGATCCACCAAAGTAAAGAACATTGTCTCAAGTTTTGAAAATTTTGGGTTTGTTTCCAGTTGCATGAGGACATGCAATGATTTTGGCATGGGGGAATGTTGAGACCCGAAATTGACATCCCATTAACCTATTATACTCTTCATTTATACCTTTTTGTCCTACCTAGAGATTGGGTGAATGACAATAATGCTACCATTAGCCATTGATAAGGTCATGAGGTAAAGTATGGTTAAGTCATGGACTTTATGGTTTATAGAGTTAAGGAATTAAATATTTCATGTACTAATGCTTTAATTTACCATGTATAAATCTTTGACCTCTAGATATCTAGAGTTCATGTACGATCTCAGCTATCCGGTACCTGTGCACCAAGACTACCACTGTCTGAATACGGTACCAAACGCATCCAGTACTAATCTCATATGTTGTGATCCAGTACCAATGGTCGTGGACTATCATGATCCGGTACCACCATTTGTGCACTGTTGTGATCCGGTACCATCTTCCTGTCACGATCCGGTACCAATATAGAGAACCGATTGTACCAAGTTTAGCTCTAGATCGCCCAAGACAATTGGTGGATGTTTATTTTCTTTAGAAAGGCTATGTTAGAATAGTTTGTTGATTGCCTCATCCTCATACACTTTGTGTCATGAGGATGAAGATAAAATATGTAACCGAATAATTAAATTTAAACATTTGACTAATTTGCAAATCATTTCATCTCCTTTTGTTTCACGACTAAGACTATTAAATAGTCGTGGTAACGATGGTGGAAGTGTAGGAGAGTTAGCATATTACCAGCATGTGAAACAATGTATGATATTGCAGAACATATTCTGAGTGAAGACTAATAGAATAATGACATTTATCTCTATGTCTTGATTTTCTATGATCAAATATGAGTTGAGTTGTTAATAAAAGTTTGATTTTATGTTTTGAGATTTGAGTGAGATTAATGTGTGGGTTGAAGATAAGCCTCCTATAGACTTCAGTAGCTGACCTGTTGAATAAGTAAGGGCCCACCGCCCAACAAAGTTCAACATCTTCGTAGATTAGAATTAGCGTTTGTTTTTAGTAGAGTAAACATTAAATCAGCTGAATCTTTAACTCTGTCAGATGATAGCAGTACATCTTAGACTAGGATTTCCATTATATAATTGTTTAGAGATCTTTATTTTCTTTGTTTTTCCATATGCTCTATTTTTATGAATTTGGTTTTTAGACATGAATGTTGGTAGTAGTGGTCAGACATATTTGAAGGAGAACTAGTGAAACCCACAACAACACATTGTGAACCACAACATACTCAATATATTGACTATTTAACTACCCATGCTATGTCTTGATGATTGATGTATGATTTCCCTTTCAGAAGTGTGGATTGCATAGTTAGTTTTCTGGGTCAGATAGCAGAGTTGATCTGTCAAACCAACTCCATATCATACTTTCATGTGCCATAATGGAGTGGATAGCCTCTCTGTGAAAGACAACCAAAGTGCATTGCAGTTTTCTATTTTGATTTGTTTCCAGCATGCATAATATAATTTAATTATATACTCATGACATTAGAAATTACCTTTCTTATTGGTGTCTTGTAACTCTGTTGATTACAAATCCTAGATTGATAATTAATGAGTGAATTATACTAAACATATAAGAAACACAATAGGGTGATTGGAATTATACATGTGAAGGATATTCACAATCATTCTATTTACGACCTCGGTTTGGCCTTTTGTCTCGGGGTGAAAGGTCGTGGATTTGATGAGCTTGGTGTTCATGAATGACCAGAGGGTCAACCAGAATGTGATAAGAAATTGATTATCCCGATATGAGACAATGGTTTTTGGGATTCCAAAATGTACCTAGACTCATTCAAAGAAGATCTTGGCAGTGGCCTATACTGTGATTCTATTCTTGCAGGCAACTGCAATATCCCTCTTAGAAAAGTGATCAACAAATCAAAAAAACAGTCATTTCCTCGCATGGTGGATGGGAGGCTCAACATGTAGTCCATTGAGATGGATTCCTATGGCATGTCACGAGTACAAAGAAGGGTGTACAAACTCTATTTCTTAGTGGTCAGTTTGGCAATAGTGAAGGAAGTGCATGACTTGATATAATTGTTGACCTCTTGTCAAAGTTTCGGCCAGTAGAAATGTTTTTGTAGCATCGCCACTATATTTTTGATGACGAAGTGTCCTGCCACCCGACTGTAGTGGACTTCCCATATCATCTTCACTCACTCTCTTGATGGAACGTAGATATGGCCCATATGACACAAAAACCCATCCTGAAGATGGAAATTATCGACAACTACGTTTCCGCCCAACATTTGGTAGGTGGTGGCAAAGTCTAGGTCTGTCTGATAGAGTTGGGGCCATCGAAAGGTCTCATGGTGGAAATATTCTAGCACCATGGTTAGTGTCACGACTGGTGGTCTACTGAGGCAATCAATGACGTGATTGGTGCTTCATGTTTTATTCTTGATGTTGAGGTGGAATTTTTGTAAGTATGTCGACCACTTTTGATGGCGGTCATTCTACAATTTTCCTTGTGTCTGCACGAACTTCAGTGGATTATGATGAGTGTGGATGACTGTCTCCTTCCCAAGAATGTAATGTCTCCACTGGTGACAGGCTTGCATAATGGAGTACATTTCTTTGTCATAATTAGGATACTTATGGACAACATTTGATAGTGTCTCACTATGATAGGCCACAAGGTGGTTGTGCTATGTGATAACGACACCCACACTAGAGTCTAAAGCATCTATCTCAATCTCAAAGGGTTGTTGTAGGTATGGTAGTAAAAGTTTTGGGGGTGAACACAAGAGCTACTTCAAATAATCAAATGGTTGTTTTTGGGATCGACCCCATGAAAATTTCTCCTTACCACCCACCTTGGTTATTTGGCTGAGGGCCCATGCAATATGGGAGAATCCTAACACCAACCTGCGGTACAAATTGGAAAGGCCTAGGAAGCTCCGAAGCTTAGTGAGTGTGGTTGGGGCTGGCTAGTCACAAATGACTTAGATATTGGATAGCTCCACATGTATTCCATGTTTATCAATGATGTAGCCTAGTTAATGGACCCTATCCATGTCAAAGGACCATTTTTTAAAGTTGGCGTATAGCTTTTGCTGCCATAGGGTGTGCATAACCTGTTGAATATGTTGCAAGTGTTCTGCCCAAGTTTTGCTGTAAATGAGAATTTCATCTAAATACACCACTAAAAAAGTATTTGTGAATGGTTAGAGGATAGAATCCATCATCCTCATGAAAGTGGTTGGAGCATTTGTCAAACCAAAGGGCATGAGAAACCATTCAAAAAGGCCTTCTTTTCACTTGAAGGCAGTATTCCATACATATGTCTGTTCTATTGGGACCTGGTGGTAGCCAGACTTTAGATCAATATTACTGAAGTATTTAGACCCCATGAGTTTATCAAAGAGGTCATCGATTCAGGGAATTGGTTACAGGTTTCTGACTGTGATTTTATTCAGAGCTCGGTAATCAATGCAGAGTTGCCAGGTTCTATCTTTCTTCTGTACCAGCACAATTGGGCTCCCACAAGGCAATGAGTTGGGATGAATGTGCCCCTTGTAGAGTAGTTCTTGGATCAATCACTTGATCTCCTCATTCTCTAATAGAGAGCGGAAATAGACTGACCCATTGGTCAACGGTTCACTAGGGGTCATATCGATGGGGTGATTGACCTAGCAATGCATAGGTACCTCGGTAGGTGAGGAGAAGATATCTGAGTATTCTTCCATGACCTTATCTACTTGCTTCTGCTGTGTGGAGAGGTCAGTCCCAGAGAACCTGGATGTGGCTATGATATTTCACTTATTCTGAGAGTGAATCATGAAGAAGGAAAACTTTCCCATCTGAGGGACGACCTTCCTGCATTGCTTAGCACATATCAAGGAAATAGCACTAATTGAGACTACCTCGGGTGTCGTGTACAATTTCCTGTTCAAAGTAATAATAACACTATGAGGCCTAGACTCATATACAACATGAAGTTTTCATAAATATGGTTGGCCCAAAATAACATCACAAACTTCAATAGGAGAAATATCACACAATACCTCATCTTCGAAGGGCTTGATGTCGTATGACAATCAACATTGTCGGTTGATGCGTAGATCGCTTCCTTAGCAGAGTCATCCAATAGTGTAGGGTTCTGGGTGTGGCATTATTGGCAGGGCTAACTGATTGATGACCTATAATGATATGTGGTTATTTTGGATACCGCTATCAGTGATGAAGTGTAGAGGAGTGCCTTTTACCCACATATGTGAATGGAAGAGGTTTTCTCCCTCTTCTGGATCGTATGGTTCACCAGGCTGAAGCTTGGTGGTAGAAACTATGGCACTGGGTTCTGTGTCAATGATCCATATTCCCCTTTCTAGTTATGGCTCAGTGTCAAAAACCACATCTGATTCAGAGGCTTTCCCTTCAGCCACGAGTGACTTCTTTGAGCGGCAGTCAACAGTGTTATGCCAAGGGCTCTTGTGGAAGTCGCACCACTTCCCAGTATCTTTCTTTATCTTTCTAGTGTCCATATTTGCTTGTGGCTTGGATTGGTTGTTCTAATATTGTCCATATCTTCTATGTCCTTTGTTCTGTGGGTTGGGGCCACCCTTTCCTGGCTCTTGTTGTGAGGGGTTCCTAGGCCGAAATTGGCAGATATTTTGTTTAAGCTTCTGCTCGATTTTGATGACATATCGGTAGGTCATGCTCAAGGATGAGATGTTCAAAAATTTCATTTCAGTATGGATGGATCTATGCAGAGAACCATGATACTTCATCACCAGATGTCACTTCGAATCTTTGATACCCAACTTGGTTCCCAAGGTATGGAATATATTTGTTAAATCTCACACTTCTTGGTCACTTTCTTGTCATAGTGTGGTCCATTTGGTATACAAGTCATCACAAATTGCTACGGGGTAGTATTGTTACCTAATAGCATCCCTGAAGGATTCCCAGTTGGTTGTGACTATAAATAATGAGGATTCCTCAGTTTCCTTTTTCTCACAGAAGGTTTCCCACCAATATTTGACATGGGGAACGTCTTTGAGGAGCGCAAAAGTAATCTTTTCTATATTCGAAAAGTTATGGACAGAAAAATGCCCTTCTAGTAGATTCAACCACTTTTCTAAAACATTTGCATCTATATGACCTTAAAATATAGGAATATCTAAGTTTATTTGTACCTTGAAGGGGGTGTCACCTCCTCTTGAAGAAGATGCGTCGCCTGTTGGTAGCAGTCGAAGGATTTGCACAAAACTATCCATCATCTTATTCCTCTATTGCATGAGGGATTCCTCAATAAACAGTTTGAAAGGATCTCCTATCCTACCATATTTCTTTTCTCCTACTATGAGAATTTTCTTGGGCACGTGAGATATTTTCTCCTCAAGAGAAACAAGCTCGAGACCCAACTCTTTATACTTCGACCTCGTTGGGGACATGCATTAAGACGACAAGGAGAAGACTGATCTGATACCACTGATCCAGATTTTATGAGAAGAATGAAATGACTACAAATAATTAATAGGTTATTAACAAAAAATTACAGAGATGCAGTAAAATTGGTTTTCTATTCAATAAGGAAATAAGTTGAAACTGTAAAATGCAGCGAAAACAAGCTTGTTGGAATGGTGGCAGCTTATCTCTGAGAAGAGATGTGACGGTTGTGCTCATTCGAAAGAAAATGATTACAGTGAAGCTATGAAGGAATTTTTACAATAAACAGGAATGCCATAAACTCTATACATCCATAAACCTAACCCTAGGAAATGAAGAACCAAAATTCATGTGGGCCCCGTTTGGGTAAGTTAGTACATCAACTTCTCGGGGTCGTAACTTTTGCTTACAATCTCTGTTTTAGGCGTATGATATCCCGTTAGAAAGGTATCATCGATGAGATTCATATTTGGGGGAAATTTCAAAGTAATTTACATATTTCTCCCAAATTTCCAAAAAAACATCGTTTAGGGCCTCAAAACGGCTCCAGAAGTGAAAAACTGCTAAAAATAGTAAATTTCCAAAATTGCCAGAAAATTGTTTTGATCCAGTTGGAAAAGGTTTGTGGCCACTGATATCCACATAGATAAATAATCCCTCCTTAGGAATCAATGGTATACATTACGTTGAGTTCCCCCATCAGATGAGGAAAATTCTGATGAATTTGGACCCAGGTGAGCCACTTGCCTTGGTGTAAGAGATTCCCTGCTTTGACGACTCGATAAAGATGGATCTTTTGTTGTCAATTTCCCTTGATATGTCTGTACACAATATGATCATTGGATGCATTTCATATTCATTCAGGGTTTAGCTCTGTTGGTGTCAGTTGTTCTGCTACTTCTGAGGTGTCAAATAATGATCTGAAAAGATCTTTTAATAACTGTGGTTGAGTTTTTAATTACATGTGTTAATTAACCATTTATGAATCTGAATGAAAGAGGATGAATTTAATGAAGGAATATAGAAGACATAAAATAGTATATAGATCTTAATTGAAGCAATAAGAATAATAAACCATAACAAGAGAAGTGATAACGGAGTTCGACACAAAATTGCCTACGTCTTCGGGCCTTTGTCTCAGTGGGGGAGGCTTCTTTATTTCTGTTCAAAGCTCAAAAAGTAAATCACAGTAGTGCCATTAGGCTACAAGATTGATCTATTCATGTTCTTCCATATCTTGAGAACCCATTATAATAAACAACACGCAAAATGGATGATTGGAGCTCCCAGAAATGGCCCACAAGCGTCTGCTCCTCAACAGCTTCCCTGCATAAAAGTGGCTTTGACTTCGCTTCCCTTCAGCATAAATCTGCTCTGAATGTCCTCCATTGCCTCAAATAGGCCTGGTTTTTATAGATCTAAATTTGGTTATCCTTCCCCAACTTCCTCCCAAAATATGGGCTTAAAAAGAGCCCAATATCTCCCAAAAATGGCCAAAATCCATTATTACACGCTTAAAAAATCATAAAAATCCAAAAATATAACATAAAAACCCACTTTATGTTTAATAATAGGGCTTAGCCCCCTCTCCCTCGGAGCGCACCCCTATTTTAAGGTCATGTGAATCTCATATGGCCAAGTGCCATCCCTTTCGGCTGCGCACTGGCCTTGAATAGGCCCCAAGCTCCTAGTTCTTGGGCGCGTTCCATGGGACCGATGGTCGAGGATAGACCTTCTTGCACCTTTGAAGGGGATAGCCCCTAGTCTTGTGCGATCCCCCCGAGATCCGAGGGCTGGTGTGTATCATGACCCCCGTGCTCTATCGTCGCTTGGTTATACGGTAGGGGCATGTGAATAGACCACGGGTTGGGGCTTAGCCCCAGCCCCCCTTTCCTTGCAATATTACAATATTGCACTTTATATATTAAATTGTGGGTTATATATAATAAGGAACACATGTGGCATGTTGGTGTTGGGTCATTTATCAAGGCTTGGGGCCTACCAAGAGGTTATTGTTTTGATTCCCATGAGCACCATTTCAATTTTTCCATGCAACGATCGATCCAACCATCGGGTGCCACGTGGAAGCCCAAGTCTGGGCCATGTGGCACTTCCTTATTCACCGAAAAAGTGATGCCACTTTTCAATTTTATATTGGTCCCCATCACTATCCACTCACCCTGCTTCTTGTGCTACCACATGTCACTTCTTCCACTGCCACGTGTCACCTCCAGAGAGTGCCATGTCACCTTTTGACTGTTGACTTTTTCTTTTACTTTTTAACTATTTGGGAAAAATATGAGAGTGAGATAACTCTTGTATATGGTGCCCATTTGAGAAAGTGAATATATGGCCGAAATTAGCGCGACGAACCAGTCGTAATGGAATTGGTTTTGTCTGATTCTGAAAACTTTCATTTTTTAACCTTTTTGAGCCCTATTAGTCTCTTGGATCCGATTCTGGATCAAATAATGGTGGGAAATAAGGGTGAAGGAGATCAATGTTGAAAATTGGGTGTAGGCCAAGGAAATGAGGAATGTTGAGCTCAAAATAATTATCCCCCATGGCCTTGGTGATGGTGTACGATCCATAAGGAAGTGGGTGAAGCTTGCGATGGGGTCCTGTAAGGCATTCTTTCTACAAGTGAAACCAAAATTTCTCACCCACCTAAAACTTATGTGGCACCCGATGTTGATCATGGTGCTAATTATACTTGTCATTGGACTTCTATAGGATATCCTTAACCTATTGGCGGATGTGCTGGATCCGCTCAATGAACCGAGTGGCTTTGTCAGCTTCATTTGGAGCAGGAGATGAGTTGGTCGAGGTGACAGCAAGGGGAAGTGCAACATCTATGGGACCCAATGGTTGGAATCCCAACCCCACCTCAAAGGGGTTGTCGTCGATTAATCTATGGAGGGATCAATTTTAGCTATGTTGGACATAGGTAAGGCTCTCATCCCATGTGTGAGGGTTCTTAGAATTATACATGCGAAGAATATGCACAATCATTAAATTTACAACCTAGGTCTAGCCATTTGTCTCAGTGTGGAAGGCCATGGATTTGGCGAGCTTGGTGTCCAACACTGACCAGAGGATCCATTAGAATGTGATGAGAAACATACTATCCCATTCTGAGACAATGGTTTGTGTGATTCCAAAATGTACCCAGACTCGTTCAAAGAAGAGCTTGGCAGTGGCCTCTGTTGTGATTCTCTTCTTGCAAGAAACTAGAATCACTATCTTAGAAAAGAGATCAGCAACCGCAAAAACACAATCATTTCCCCACTTAGTGGATGGGAGGCCTGACATGTAGTCCATTGATATGGATTCCCATGTCCTGTCACGAGTAGGAAGAGGGGTGTAAATTCCTTGTTTCTTAGTGGTTAGTTTGGAAATAGCACAGGTATTGTAGGAGCTGATATACTTGTTGACCTCCTATCAAAGTTTCAGCTAGTAAAAATGTTTATGTAGAATCGCCACTGTCTTTTTGACACCGAAGTGTCTTGCCACCCAACTATATTTAGATTCCCAGATCAGCTTCGCTCTCTCTCTTGATGGAACACAGATATGGCCCAGATGACACAACAACCCATGTTGAAGATGGAAATTATAGACAACTACGTTTGCACCCAACATTTGGTAGGTGATGGTGAAGTTTGGGTCTGTCTCATAGGTTTGGGGCCATCCATAGGTCTCACGGCCACAAGAGTTTATCACCGTGGTGAGTTCTGTGAATGGAGGTATACTGAGGCAATCAACGACATGATTGGTGCTTCATGTTTTTTACTTGATGTTGAGGTGGAATTGTTGCAAGTATGTGGACCACTTTTAATGGTGGTAATTTTACAATTTTTCTTGTGTCTACATGAAATGAATTGGCTTATGATAAGTGTGGATGACTCTCCAAAGAATGTAATGTCTCCACTGGTGGTAGGCTTGCACAATGGAGTACATCTCTTTTTCGTAGGTATGATACTTACGGATTGTTATTCCTGATTTCTAGGGATAGCTAGGAGATCATGTCTCAAGACCCACAGGTCCTAGACATGGAGTACCGAGAGTAAGATTGACCTGAGCATAGCCCTGGAGGGCCCATCCTTTTCTTCTCTCATCAAATTATTCTTGTCAGCAGTAATAACATCCATCACCTTCAACTTGGTCTTGTATCGAAGGAGGTTCTTTCTCCATGAGGTAATTGGTCCAGGTGTCATGGTATGTGTCACTTTTGATCATTAAAACCTTTAAATATATGCATATGATTCCTTTTGTCTATGAAAAATGCTTGGATCTTACATTATCCCACTTGACCATGCTTGGGGAGATTGACAGGGTGCCCTAACAAGACTGTGCCCATGGGTCTTGGTTTGCCAATGGGGGGATTTCTGAGAAGCCATCGTCCGCTCCCATCATAGCACCACTATTTCATCTTATCTCCCGTTCATTTATCCCATTCCCCTTGTCTAGGAATTGGATTGACCTGTTTGTAGGGTTGCACCTTATCTCGTGGGAAGAAGGGGCTAAAGGCCCAAAAGGTAAAAGCAGCTAGTAAAAGATAAAAGCCTAAAAATGAAACCTCGAGATGCTTCACCCATGGATCCCCGAGAAGGAAATAAAAAGCCTCTCAGTAAGAAACAAGAGGGACCCAAAAAACAAGAAACAAAAAATGATCATAGGATAGGGGGTCTCATCACGAACCAACCTATTAGGTTCATGGGTACCTAGCAGTATGACATTGCCACCATCTGGTTACCACGCGAGGGCAGTGACCTTTGGTTGCATGGCCAAGGGAAAGGGGGTATCATTGGGAGCCATCCTTCTCATCTCTGTGAAAGTACTTGTGGGTAACATTATCAGCTCTGGTCACCATGCCAAGGTAGTGTCCTTTGGTTAGCCCTTGAATAAAAATATGAAGAAGAAGAAAAATAAAACAGAAAGATAAATCAAGAAAAGAATAAAGGCAGGAACGGACTTGGAAAAATACATCCATGACAGGTAGAGCTCACCTTCTACAAAGGCACCCACAGATAACATTATGCATCCTTGGCTCTCACTTCACCCACATGTCTGGACATCCCCTAGCCACATCACCTCACATACATGGATTGGATAAAGTCCTCCTAGAAACTTTCCTTTTCCTGTGGATACTAGACCAATAGAACATCTTGTCTTTTTCTCTAGTCTTGTACTGTAGGTCTTTGTAATGTCTTTGAGATGTTGACTGATGTATTATGCTCTTATGCATATGTTTGATAATATTGATGATGAACTATGATTAACATCTCTATGATCCCAATGACTAATGAGCCCATGGAGGGTGTGACCTTTGATGTGTAGGACCATGCTCGATGGACAGGTACCATTTGGATCGGTACACATGGGGAGATGATCAGTTCAGACCTCCATGGGGCTGAAGAGCCCACCATATTGATGTTGATACCCCATTAGGGGGTAGAGATAGGACGGTGGTTGATTACGGTTTTCCAACGAAGAAGAAGAGGACGTTCCATTAGAGGCACTTTGGCAGAGCCTAGCCTAGGGGGAATGACCCCTTTTCAGTGGAACGCAGGCCTTGGAAGGCTTAGTTCGTCCCCATATTCACCATGACATCATCCAGCTTCATGGACATTTTTGGAGACAGACTAGGCAGCAGTGGCACGTGTGGCATGTTGGAGAGGCCTCTAGGGGGCTAACATTTTTCTCTTGGATGTCTCATTTTCCCTAGAAGGGGCTAGCGCCTCCCTTGAAGGCGCTTTTACCTTTTTTGCATCTCAATTAGGGTTTTAATTTGATAATTTAATGTAAAAATAGTATTATGGCCTTGTCGGCCTTTTTATGACTTAAAAGTTAATTTAGGTCATTGATACAGTATATATTAAGGCGTTTTAGCGTCATTTTATCATAACACATCACTCACTCATTAGTGAGGTCTGATTTTTAGCGCCCTACTTGGGTATTTTTCTGATTTAGTGAGGAGCACTTGTTGAAGGAAGGCATTTCTTGGCATTTTAAGGTGTTTCTCTTGATGTAAGGTGTTACAATTAGGGTTTGCATGGTTATTTCTTGATAAATTGTAAGTATTTTGCTGCAAAACTTCTTGATTGAATGGTTGTAGTCTTATTTTCTTGCATGTATTTATAATTTGCTGAATCAAAACCCTAGGTGACAAGCACGAAAGTAGGTCCTTGTCTCAAGTCCCCTAAAAGAGAAATTTTTCAGCTATTGAAGATGGGAAAGAGCCTAGCCTTTGCTACACTCTACTCCTTTTCTTCTCTTATTGCTAGTCGTACTTTCCAGAGGTCAAGAAGGAGGACATGTCCCAAGCCTAGGTTATCTACACCTAGGGCCATTTTTCTTCTAGGGTTTGTTGATAGAGCCTTTCCATAGMAACACTCTCCCTCATTACACTCTCTTGTCTTGATTTATACTTTATGCTAGCCATTTTTTCCAAGTCAACCTAYGGAAGGAATAGAGAGCAGAAGGCCTTAMTTTAGCAACACCAGAGTGAGCCTCTCTCCCCTAGGGATTTGATTCTGGGGCCCTGCCATAGAAAYACTTYAGAACTCTTCCTTCTAGTCCTTATCCATCCTCCTTCAACCCTTTCATCCTCTACTAAGTTGACTCCATTAACCCCAAGGCACTGATMTAGACCTCCAACGTTGAAGTGATTTGATCCAAAAACTCTCAAACTTCTTTCAAAACTAAAACCCTAACTAACCCTAAGTTGTTGACGTMACACTTGAATATTTCATCTTTATGCAAAAATGTCTTATTTTAAGAGCAATTGAATGGTGTTTTAGGCATTAATTGAATGAAGTTTTGATTGATTACCTTGAATGCCACATTGTTCCAATATTTATTGGTGAAATGTTATATCTTTTATTGTTATTGATAAACATTGACTTCRTCAACATTTATTGCTATATTKCTCATATACACTTGTCATATAGTCTTATGAAGTACTAACCCATTGAAATATARCTTGCATATATTATTTTGTTGTTGCTTTGTTCAAGCCAGGYGTTCTTCATTGGCGATTCACTTCATTATTAGTTGTTTAGCCGRGACTATCTGTTTTGGTGGTGACCTGTGAAGGGGGAACTTTACCTTTGTCCTTTTAAACTTTGCCTCTTCAAAACCCTAGGTCACCGGGGATGTCTCCTCTAGGCCTTACATCCCTAAAGAGATCTAACTATACATACTACTGGATATTTAACTATACATACTACTGGATATTTAAAACAATGCTTGACCAATAAGCTTATTCTCACACTCCTACCTACCCTAACTACTAAAAAAGGGTTGTTAATCAACTGAAATCATAATCCCAATGTGGCCATGACAACATGCTATCCACCGTTCTCTTTCTTTTCACTTGCTTGTTCCAAAATCTTTTTGTTGACGATTCATTTAAAATTTTATCCATACATCCAATTCTTAAAAAAGTTCAATGGCCTAAATTTTTCACTTCCTCCAACAGGATCACAAATGGATCTTCTAAGATATGCATAAAAAAATCATCACATTTCACTCCTTCCACTGCATTTTTGTTTTCAGGTAATTCAACTTGTTGACTTCTATTGGAAAACTGACAGATTTGTTGAGAAGTCTGGTCATAAGGATTTCTTGAGTCATAAGGAAACCCTGGATGGAGAACATCATCTAATGTAAGAAGAATCACATTTAATACAAACATTTATTTGTTGTAATCCACTATTATTGGTAAATTCTGATTGTAAACTTTTTTTATATAATGTGTCTTGGGATCATGAATTATATGGAAGAATGTTTCCTTTTCAAGAGTCAAGACCGAAGAGAAAACTTCCTCCACAAGTGTTTTCTTGCTTCTTGGAGTCTCCGTAGGTGAAGTTTGAAAATCTTCATCCCTGTCTAGGTCATTTAAAAACATGATCACTACATCATTTGCAGGGGACTAAAGGCAGCCTTGAAATACTTTGTCTTGCTGGGGATATTGTTGAATATCGACATTAGTTTTAGGAGAAAGAAAGTGACCTTTAACAACAATTTATTCATGAATTTATTCTTTAACCTTATGGTCAAGCGCAGGTTGCAACTCCGAATTGAAATACCTTTCAAAGTAATGATCATTTAATGCATGTGAGTGTAGTTGGTGTTCCTCAGTGATAACAATCTTTTCATGTAAAAAAGTACTACTGTGAATGCAGTCATAATTCTCTGTTTTCTCTGAAATATCATGATTTTATTTTAACCATTCAAAGGAAGAAAAACATAAAGGAAGAGATTTTTTATTTGTAAGTCCACTGCTTTCTTAACTTTCAACATCATGCTTGGATGCTTTCTAATTTGAAATGATATAAGCATTTTGTTTCAACAGTTCAAATGAGGAAAAACACAGTCGAAAGGTTATGTTACCTGACTCAAATCCTTCTTCATTTTCTCCAGTGTCGTCATATGAATGTTTCTCCATTTCTTTGGATTTCTAGACATGCTCATTTTAATCTTTGTCTTCGACCAATGACTGTACTTTTTAATTGACGAGCTCTTCTACAAAACAAGTAATAGGGTCATCAAGAACCTGAGAAGAGTGCTACAATATCTTGTCAATCTGTTTTGTCGGTTTGATGTGACTTTGCATCAGCACAAATTCGTTTGCCTCAACAATGACCTGAGAATTTTCTTTCAACAATTTGAATGTAGCAAAGCACAAGGGTAGAGAATTCTCTTCATCTGATCCAATACTTTGTTCCTTGTAACTGTGATACGTAGGTTTATTTATCTCATTGTACTGCTGAAAAAGAAAGTCCTCAACATCAAAATCCTCCTCATATTTGCCATATACATGAAAATGAATCATTTGTGCGATATCATCTAACAATAACAAACTGGGAACATCAACATGTTCTTCAAAAAACTGATTTGTAAACTCATCCTCTTGACCATCTATAAAACAATCATCCTTTTTCTTATCATGAGATGGATCAACACCCCCTCTTTGAATAGGTGGAACATAATTTTTTGCAGAATCATTGGCATTGGAAGCTACAAGAGGGCCTATGGTATTTTCAATTCTATGCTTAGGATCCCAATCAACCCCTTTCTTCTCATATTCACTTTCACGTTCTTGAGCATTCGGTGCTTCATTTTGAATCCGTTTACATGCTTGGATGTTGTGTTGAATGTCATGAGCATCATAGAAAATTTCTTGTAATCACTTGGATCTTATTTCCATAAGGAGGAGAGACGAATCTGGATGGAGAGTAGTTGCATAATGGAGTATGGCAGCAGCTTCAGTGGGTCAAATTTCTTTGGGAAAATTGTGATAGATACTGGAAAACCTTCTACTAAATATAGAAATAGTTCCATTGTCTTTCTCTTTCAAAGCATAGAATTCTCTAAGATGTAGGTCCAAAGATTTCTTCTTGCCCCAAAACTTTAAAAAGAAATCTTTAAACTCATCCCATGAGCTAATCGTCTTTGGCTGCAAATGCTTGAACTAGTATTAGGTGTCTCCTTTGAAGGACTGAAAAAATGCCTTCATACACACATCATCATGGTCAATCTCAAACAAATCTATAAAATTCTCAAACCCTTGGATGTGTTTTTTAGCTGAGATGGTATTAGGTTCCCCATCAAACATAGGTAGGTACTTATAGTAATCAAGAGGAAAATCGTGAAGGATTTGAGGTAGCTTCAAGGGATTGTATCTATGATGAATCTTGAGGGACATTGGATTAAGTATAGGAGGTGAAATACCAGTCTTGGATTCATGAGGCTTATCGGTATGGTCCTTATATGTCTTAGATGGAATGTTTTTATCAAGGCCAGTGGTAAATTGAGAGGACATTCATGTAGCTTTAAGAGGGGGGTATATAATTTCTAGATTGTCATGGTCATCATTTGCATGCAGTAAGTAAAGAAGAACACGTCTAGCATTTTGAAGAAAGGACCAGAGGAAACTTATAACAAATAATAAAATGACCTGGAAAAACTCCCATTTTGAGCATTTGTTTTCTTTCATAATGCCTTCTCATACCTCTGCCAAGGGGAATCGTCTTTCAATGAATCCTCTGAACTGCATTCAAAATTTGAGTGGAGTCACCAATAAATTTTTGGGATCCATTTTCTACATTAAGAGTGTAGTCACCATTGATGTGTTGGAAGCTAGATTCCGCATTGAGAGTGGAGTCGCCAGTCAAAATTCAAATTTTTGGATTCTTCTACCAGTGGAATCACCTTCAAAATGATTTTTGATTTGGAGTCCCCAGAGAATGAATACAACCAATATGTTCCTAAGTTTCTACTTCTCTCAGACCTTAGAATACAACCATGTCGTTCTTTCCTAGGGAAATTTTTCAATTTTGTCCCCGACAACGACGCCAGAATGTTAGCACTCTGTAAATTTTTTCTGGATGAATAGACAAATGACAGAGGTAACTATTTCAACCAGGTTTAGAGATGACGCACTAGCCTTCTCAACTCAGAGAGGGATCTCTCATGTCATTGGGTATATCTATGGAAATCGGTGGCTAGATTTGGTTTGTTTTGGGGGGGTTTTATAAAATAACTGAAGAAATGAAGATAACATTTGGGCTATGGAGTCTGAAATGAACAATGCATTGTTAAAAAATGAAAACTATCAAGAGGAAAAGGTTAAATGAGGCGATGAGTCTGAGTTTATATATAAAATTTGGATGGCAACAGAGGAAAAAAGAAACATATAATTGCATCAGAAGCTATTAAAATAAATTCTGAATCGGTTGAGAAGAAATACACAGTCTAAATCGCTTAAGCCAAGAGTATCACAATGATGAATTCTAGGTTTTTGTTTCTCCAATTTAGATAGATGAAAGTGTAACTGAAATATAAGATTACAGTAATCACATACTATGAAAGAACACAAGACTCATATCACCGCCAATTATAATATTTTCATAAACAATCCAAAATCCGCTTCTGCATTTATATATTCATTCTAGCCCCAAAGTTTACAAAAGTCTACCTGCTCAAAGGGAAGGCTTCTCTTTTCCCCCTTCTTTCTATATCCTTGAGATAATATATAGAGAGAGGAATTACTTGAGGAATTCAAAACATTTAAACTTCCCCATAATTCTAAAAATAGAGATCAGTTACAAAAAGGAGTGATTTATAAAGATAATTATCTTATTTTAAAGGGATCATTACGAATCGGTCAGACATATCTGGGGCCTTTTTCCTTGACCGCTATCTATCCAAAATTTGTTGGAACATACTAAATCCTACCTGAGAATTTATTTCATCTTGGCGATTTTCTCCTTTAGAGTTTTCAATTAGGCTAGTTGATTTTCCTCGATGCTCTCCATCGCCTCAGTTCTCATTTCTGTTTTCTGTTGTTTGTTCCACTTCTTCTTCACTGTCGGGTTGTAGATTACGTCCGCGTGTCCATTGATGATTAGGTCCCTCATAACAAGGTTTAATATGACCCCTGATTCTGGTTCAGTCACGGGTTCAGTATGAATTTTAGTTTCTAATATCTGCACAACCAACCTTTCTCTCTTACTCATTGATAAGCCGAACATGTTAGTTGAAAAACCTATTTTACTGGATACTGTTCGATTGGCATTATCCATGTCTTCTGACCTTGCAAAGACCACAATTTTTGTCTCCCTTAATTTTAAAAAACTCAGGAAATCAATCCAATTCTAGATTACTTCACTTATGCATGAGACGACGATTTCTAGGAGTAGAGTAAGGCCACCCATATTTGAAGACCGATAGTCCTTGAATCCTAATCATAAATTACTAACAGGGTACGCTAGTTTTCCATGATTTACCAATATACTTTGAATGATGAGATTTTGAGTTAGTTATATGATGGTGTTCACTTGAAATGACGGATGGGAAGTACCTGAACCAACAACGTAAGGTGATTTGATTATCCGTCACCTCCCCCCATGAGTTGTTGATTTGACACGTTATACCATGTGACATCAGGGATGTTTGGAAAATGGTTTCAAGTAGACTACTTTTCGGTTCGATGTACTTCTAAGGGTGCCACGTGTATGCTACTAAAACGACAATGGTTTTCCCCAATCCACCCTTGCATAATTAAATTTTGTGTTATTTCGTCGCCCGATATGGGTCTCAACCATTGATTTGGGATATTTCAATATCGATGGTCCGTAGGATTCCCTCTTTCGCGCTCCCACTATATTTGTCGACATTGCCGCCACATATGACCTGGGCCTCCAAATGACGTCGTGTCTCTACACTGCTTTAGTCACATGCCAAATTTAAACTCATATTTCAAGCATAATCATTATGGTTATAATAGATTGCATCTCTCCAAAAAAATTCTAGAATCTTGGCTTCATTTACCATGGTTCTTGCGACTCCTTGAACTGTTTTGTTTTTCCTTTCTACCACTCCATTCTATTGAGGAGTCCTAGGAGATGAAAATTGTATTTCGAT
>JZKD02S2172526.1:352390-363129 GCA_000966675.3 Picea glauca
ACTGATAGGGGGGGTGAATCATTATTACCCATTTTCAACAAGTCCCAATTACTTTCATATTTTATTAATCACCACAATATATCAACAATGGAATTGTATTTAAAATGAATTATATATATATATATATATATATAATTAACATGAATTAAAAGGTTTTATAATTAATAGTGAAGGACACCAATCCTTTTTAGAGCACCAACTCTAGGAGACAAAAATCCCCTTCTTCAGGGCACCAACTCGAGGAAGCACTAAATCTCTTATCTAGTAAAGAATATGAATCCTTCCTTGCTTCTCCCTTCCACCCTCACTACATAAGTATCATCAGTTCCTCTTCTTGGACTCTACTTCTACTTTGATCTTCTGATCTAGACTACATAAACATTTCTTCTTCACCGTTTTTTCTTGCTTATATAGTTTTCCAACTAGTGTGACCGTTGAAGCATTGTGTCCCTTTTATTTAAACTATCACACTTCTTCATTTAAATTAACAATAATAACATTTTTTTTTCTCCATTATTATTCATACATTATCATGAAAGATTTTCAATTTAGTGAGAGGAATTTTCATAAATCGATCACTGATATGGATCAATTTTGTTTTAACTGAATCCCATGTCTTTTTATTTCATTATTAATTTATGTTGATCAGATATAATATTTTTTATTAGATTTTTAATGTATTGCAGGTATTGTATTACTTAGGATAAAGGAGGACAAAGTCCATAGTTTATATGGTTCAACCTTCCTTCTTGACCGAGATAAATTTATTATTATGTTTGTTAACTTTTTCACAGAAACACTTCAGGACCTCTATTCCATATGACCACAAGTGGTGGCTAGGAATTAAGCCAAACATGTGCTTAATAACTTATCAAGATCAAGAGTCAAGTTTTTATTTCACGTTGATATGGACAATTCTCTTTCACTTCGAAACTTTTCCCTTCTACCCTTCTGGTAGTTTCTAGTAGGATAAACTCGATATCCTCGAAGGACATACTCCCGAAGTGACATAACTTGTTGAAATCATTGTTTATGTGGCACTGGCTTAGGTATATTTGTCTCCTAGATTCATGACTTACATTTACGTAAAGTTCCAACTAGACCTTGACACTAGTCACCATCTGATTGTGCCACATGTCCTGGTTGACATGGATCTCCTGAAGTGTCATATGGCTTTCCTCTTTTGATCATATGTCAGATGGTCTAGTTTTCACCTATATTCTTGACCCAAGGACCCTCATTCGCTTAGGGACTTTTGGGCTCCATCCTTCGAGTGAACTTACATGTTTTAGAACCCTTTTTGTCAAAGTGGTCAGCACCAAAGTTGACCACCATTGGACCCGCCTATCCTCATCTAACATTCACCATGCAATGCCCAGATAGAATGGCCCCCATTAACTTCGAGAATTCAGGGATCTGACCTTTGAGTGAAATTACATGTTTTAGACCCCTTTTAGTAGAAGTGGTCAGTGCCAAAGTTGACCACCATTGGACCCGCCTATCCTCATCCAACAATCACCATGCATTTCCTAGATTTGATGGACCTCATTCACTTCAAGAAGTTGGGGATCCAACCTTTGGGTGAACTTACATGTTTTAGACCCCTTTTATCCTAACTGGTTAGTGTCATATTTGACCATAACCTTTCCTTTACTATGATCTGACGATTCCAATATTTCACTCCATATCAATGGTTGATGACAGCTCGTGTCTTCGGGGCTTCGAAATTTAGGTAAACTTACTCGTTCTTGGATTCTTTTCACCGGAGTGGTCATCATCAGACTTGACCATCTCCTTTCCTTTATTGTTATCTGGCAGTTCCAATATTTTCACTCCATATCAACATTTGACAATAGCTCGTTTAATCCAAGACTCTAGGATATGTTTTGTTTACAGTATCCTTCCACTAAACTTGATCGGATGGTCGAGAATTCATCCGAAGTCACTCCTTGATCTAACGGTTAGTGGAATTGTGTGACTTTGTGAGTTCGTTCCTCTGCCTTATCTCCAATGTCTCGAAAATTACACTATCCTTCCACTTGCCTTTGATTAGTGGTTCTAACTGATCTGATGGTTCTCATTACTCCCAAAATTTGAATGGACGATTACATTTCCACGATCAGCCACACAAGATTCTTCTATGTAGGATCTGGCTTCTGCTTGATATAATTGTCAAATATTTTCCTGAAAACTATATCAATGGAAAGGATTCTCCATTGATTCTTTTGGAGTTTTACTGTGGGGATTTCAATCCCAATCAAGTTTCTACAATGCACTCTCCCTTTTGATCTTCGATTAATATCCTTCCTTTTGAGATTTGGGTTTATACTATATTATTTTGCACCTTGTTGACATCAATTAAAATATCATATCACTCTATCCAACACTTTTCTTGGAACCAATATCCCAAGAAACGCACAAAACATCCCTCCACGAGAAAGAGGTAGAGCCCAAACTTTCTCACAAAGTACAAGCTTTCAAGGAACCACTTTCTCTCATAACATGGAAGGACTCATGCCAAATCATGCCCTACTTGGATTTAATCAACATATTTGGTTTAACCAAATTGAAATATGATCCCATATTGCATGACCCCACTTGGTAGAATATGCCCACAAAACTACCTTCAGAGATTCCTAAGTTTGAAGGAAAAGTTCGAGAGGACCCCCCCAACCATGTCATGTCCTTCCACTTGTGGTGTTCTTCCAATAATATAATGGAATATTCCATTCATCTATGGTTATTTCAGAGAACCCTCACAGGAATTGTCTCCAAATGCTACGTAGACGATAATTTTGGTTCCCATGCAACCTTAAAGTCTCTATCCAAAGCATTCTTGTCATTTTTTTAATTCCCTATTTGTCGTGACACTGGTTTGGAAATTGTTCCCTAATTCAAATAGACCACCTCTTTTTATATCTATGATCATATTTATGAGTGTCATAGACGTCGAAGAATATGCAAGGAAGAGACCACCCCACAAAAAAGGATATATTTGTTCCTTTGATCGCTCATTCCTACCCTTGTCAAAGATGTGGCTACAAACATCCCCAAAATGAATATGAATCCAACACCAAGGAACAACAATTTTACCTTGTCTACTCTCAATCAGGGTACCTATACATTTTCCTTCCATATTCTCCTCTCCCTTTTCCCTTTGGTCAAGAAAAACCTGGAACATTGCATTTTGTTGATGGTTTGATTTTCTCCATGGATCATACTCAACCACACGCAAAGATGGTACCCACAAATGGGACCAACCCATACTTTCAACCATATGTGGGAAATCCATATTCCTTCCACCACCCCCTGCACCACCATTCATGGCACCTCCTCTCCCCCCCTGGGTACACATCTACCCAACCCCCTTCCCCAACCCGTACATATCCCGCAATCAGTTCCTCCAACAAAAAATTCATATCCACCTAGTAATAATGAAGCCACCTTCACTTATTACAACCCATATGGACCCCCACAAGTTAATCCATATTATCCCTTCCTAGGTCCCCCCCAACATGTGGTACCCTCACATGGACAACACCATGAAGGGGTCAATTTCATCAAACCTTCCCCTCTTCAACAGATTCATATTTTGAACAATTGAATAGGGCCAATCCACCCCACCAAGACAACAATAACCATAAGAAAGGAAAGAATAAGAACTAGGGACAAGGAGGGAATCCCCCTCAACAAAACCCCCAAGATTGGGGAAATCGAGGCCAACCCAACCAAAATAATCAAGGGGGAATAATAAGGGACAACCATGACAAGGGAGAAACAAAAACCTTCGCACTAACTACCCTTGCACATTATGTAGAGAATATGTCCATTACACTCACCATTTCCCTCAAATCACTAACTACAAATGGATGAAAGATGGCATGAGACCTCAATGGGATCCCAACCCCAAAGTTCCACCTTAGAGACCTCCCACTTATATACCATGAACACCACCATCAGTATTGCAAAACCTTATCCCATATCAAGGAGTCATTAATACTCAACTAGAAGGGGCCCAACGCCCACACCCCCAAGGGTAGTTCCCTCCACCTTAACAAACCCACCTAGGGAGCACCATCGACCATAGTATCCTCTTCACCAATGAACAATAAATCCTCTTACAAACTCACACTCTCTAATACGGTACACCCCCTGATCCATTACCGACCACTTCATATGCTCCCCAGCCACCAACTAGACAACCATTGATGATCCCTCGTCCTAGCACTAACTCCATAGACCACGTGACGCATTCACCCTTGCATAGGAATGTGCATAATCCTTATGCTCAAGCCTCCCATAGATACAGTCTTATTGATTATGTCACTCAATCACTTGTTTCCATGTCAGTTATGGAAGTCCTTCAAACATTCCCTTCCCAACGAAAGGCCCGACTTTCACAATTGGGGGAAGTAGATCATGCCAACACCTATCTAATCACATTTTATTTAGAGAGAGAATACCCGTGACTCCCATCTTTAGTCACATTAAATATTCCTTTCAAAATATGGAATATCTATTGGATTAGTGAGAGGGGGAGTGAATCAGTAATGAGAAATTTATAACACTTATTAATCCTTTTAACCACAATGCATATTCCCTTAACTTATTCAACAATGCTCATAAATTCATCAATAATATGTTATTACATCATATAACATTAATTTTCATCAATGCATAATAAATAATAATAGACACATCCACACAATGCAAAATACACTAGTATTTTACGTGAAACCCAATGCGCGACAAAACTACAAAATGATTTTCTTATATTTCTTTAAGAATTACATTCAAGGAAGAACCAACTTCCAATTATCTAGCTCCAAATGGAATGAGGTTCCAACCCCCTAGTTTCTTAGGTTCCAATATGAAGGAATCTCCAACTCCCTAATTCTCTGTCTCCAACCAGACGGAGGCTAAAACTCCTAGTTTCTGCAGCTACAACTAACAGTTGGCTACAACCACCTAGTTCTCAAGATGAAACCTGAAGGAATACCCAAATCCCTAATTCTTCAGCACCGACCAGAAGGAGGCTACAACCCCCTTTCCTTTCTCTATCCAACCTCCATCAAATATAAATTCAAAACTTAGAGAACCTGTCACTAAATCAAACACCGACACCATCAACCTTTCACTGTCAACCTACACCAACAACTTGTAACAACCTGCACCAACACAAGTGCTTCAACTATGCACAACACAACCTGTCACAAGAACCTATCACATCAACCTATCTCATCAATCTCATAAATCAATTAGATCTATTCACGAATATCAACCACCAAGAAAAATCTCAACCATATTCACAATACCATCAATAGGTGCATCAACCAAGACTACTTACAAATATCAAAAGATGTATAACAATCAATATGTTCTTATAAACATATACCAAGTCATATATGCCACATCATCCATAAATCATGTGCAAGTACATTTAACAATGTACCAAATATTTGTCTATCATGGATCAACTATAGATCAAACTACAACTCATCAACATGTACCAACATCACCATACCATACACCTCACGTATGTGCTACTCATCAGCTATCTGTCCCAACAGTATCTCAATCATATACCAAAGACATATATCAATACAACCATCAAAAGTTATCTAGCAATACATCACACTATCCATAACCAAATACCATAAACCCTCACATAAAATCATGTTCCAAAAACTCATTGTTATGTAGCCTCAAGTTTGTACCAATCATATATGAAGACCACTAACAAAATCCTCTCACAATGTACCATAAGCTATATCAATAAGACTCAGGCATGCACCAACAATATGCTTCAACAGATCTTCCTCAAAATCATTCTACAACAAGCCCTAAACTTCTAAGAGGGAATCCAACAGATTTACAAGGAAAATCCTCAACCATATTCATAGATTCAACACTACACATATGAAAACCATACCTTTTTCTTCATGTAGCTATGGATCTGTTTCTGTAGCCGTGATTCTGTTGGCATGATTTTGTTTCCATAATTAAGTTGTCGTGATTTTTCTTCTGTGGCTCTATTGTCATGTTTTTTCTTCCATGATTCTACTACCGTGGTTCAGTGTTCGCAATTTTGTTTCCGTGATTTTGTTGCCGCAATTATGTAGCTGTGATTTTTCTGTTGGTATTTTTCTGCCATGATTTTGCTACTGTGATTTTTTTTCCGCAAATTTGTTGCCGCAAATTTGATCTATCAATAATACCTTCCTAATAACTTTTCACAAATTGATATTCAATTATGCTAAAGAAAATAGGTGCTAATAGAAGACTATTTCTCTCTTATTTATACTCTCCAAGTAGCTTCTTTAAGGGGTTACCTTCTAACTAACTTTACCAACTTCATTCTTCTAGGGCTAACCCACTTCTAACCACTTGTCCACTTACAACCACTTTATCCACAAATAGTAATCTCTCCACCTCTAATTGCAAATAACTTTATTGTTTAATTATTTTCTTTTGCAACCAGTTTGGCTTATCCATAAATAGTAAACTCGCCACTTCTTGTTGCAACCACTTTATTATTTAAATAAATTATCTTTGTAACCACTTTAACTACTTTATTATTTAAATAATTTATTTTTACTCGCAACTTATTGTTGCAACTAACTTTTCTATATTTAGTCAATTCATAACTTTTTTTCCCTTAACTAACTTCTTTTTGCAACCACTTTATTATTTAATTTATTTCCTGGTCAACCACTTTGACTATTCAATATTCTCATCACAACTACTTTACCATAATTACCAAACTCACAAATTCTTGTTGCAACTAATTTATTTTTAATTATTTTTTTAATGCAACTATACCCTGATTAACTCCTAGTTACCATCAATTTGACTAGTACACTTCTTCTAGGAAATTCTATAATAATTGACATTTTTGACCTTCTAGGGGATTCTAGATAACTCTTGAGGGTTCTCCAACTTCACATGGCTATAGCTCTCTAACCGTGAGGAGTTATGTGAAATTCCACATATCATCGAAAATGGAATGACATGTACTATCCATCTAGAATAGTATTACCTGAAGAATACATTGATATTAATACCTTAATACCTCAACCAAAATTTGGTTCATTACCTATATTGTTAGCACAAAGAGTAACCGTGAGACTGCTAGAGGATAAGCCCAGTACCCATCAAATATATTTGTAATGGTAAATGTAAACAAAAGTGTGTTTTTGAAAGGTGAGAGGGAGCTAATAACAATTTTTCATCAATGAACTATGATGCCTACATTAGACCATGTTCCCACATAGAAAGTCTAATCCAAATATGAACATGAAAAATATAAAATGTTCAAAGAATGAGGAAGAAACATAAAGAGAATAGTGCAGGTGCACATCTTGTCCAACTGACTAATCCATGAAGAAAAATCTAGAAATAAAGATCCTCCTACTTTAGGAATTAAAAGAATTTTATGATGATGCTTTCACACAGTCAAATCCTTTGTTGCATAAAAAAATTAGCATGAATCCTTCACGCATAACCATAAACTAGAAGAAAAAGGAAAATAAATTTGTTCCAAACTAGTATTAGAAATATCAATTGAAATACATTCTCTTCAATGAGGTATACAGAGTTGCAAAAACAAAACAATTCCTTTTCAATTACTTTGCCTCCTCCCTTAGCTATTTCTAACCCTAATCTACTCTTGTACCATGAAATATATAGTGCTATATTTCCTTTCCATCTCACCAATTCTAACTCCAACCCATTTCCAAAAATAGAAACAGTTACAAACAGAGAATGACACGTTTTAACTGATTTCCTGCTCTTTAGGAGGCGAAATTGTGAAAACTAGGCATCAAAATTCCACTTGTAATTCTCAAAATATAACAGTTTTATAAAATATGAGAACTGTTTTTTTTTATATAATATCGTTATAAATAAAAACCTCTCTCAGTTTCTTGAAATTTATCTCGATGTGGCAGGAATACGTGTCGCAAAAGCATGTCTCAAACAAGAAATCATGAAAAATGAAAAAATATGGCTAAAAGATTCCTTGAATATCGCAATCCATGACACCTGTGTGAAAAATGAAAGAGTTTAATGTTATTGGGTCTTTTCTTGAAAATAAAATCCTTTTATTTTAAAAATTCATCTTGGTTCATCTGAAAATCCTCTTGGAAGTCAACTGGTCAAAAATATCAGTTCAACAGTCTTAGAACATAGTTTACGCAACACATTATGTAGCGCATTTCATAGCGCCTATATAATTTCACAATGCCTAATATAGTTCATAGTGCCAAAGTAAAATCAAGTAGCCAAACCCTTCCTGATCTCCAAAGAGGACAAAAACACTCATGGAGTACCTGATGACCCTGAGGTTGGTGCTAGTAATTTTGAATTTGCACTAGGATGCTTGCAACCTATCCAACCCACAACCCTCTTCCTTAACTAGTTCACAGTGGCAGTTCACAATGAAAACTCAAATATATCTTTCACACTTGAATGGATTTATAGTGATAAAGGGGATACATTGAGTACAACCTGGATGTATGAGATGTCAAGGAAATGATATAAAAAACCAAAGGTATGACTCATGATGCATTTTACCTATCATGATAACAATATCATAGCTCAAATTTTAGACTAAATCTATACAAAGCCTTATTCATTCTGAAACCAAATCTAACTTATGATTACAACCTAAAGACTCAATGTAATGTCCCCACTTTGGGACATCATCACAGTGTAGAGATTTATGATGACCAGAGTAGCCAGATGGATGTTATACTGAGTACAGGGGTATTTGAGAGGCATTGTGGGGTCCATCTTTCATTGATGATCATATTCCATCATTATGAGCCATTCTTCACAGGTTGGCTTTGGTTTCACTGCATTCCGATGATTTCCATGATTTTGACTATTTTGAGCTATAAGTTAATTGAAATCACTGAAGAGGTCATTTTGGGCACATTACTTGGAAGAACCTCTCAGTGCAATAGCTCATTGGAATCAGGAGGAGCAACACTACATGATGGGATGGCTAGAAGTGACTTTCAATGGCTAGGGAAGCCACAAGGAGATATAAGGAGCTTTTTAGAGGTAAAAAGGTTAATTAATTAATTAAAGTGATTTAATTAATTAATTAATTAAATATTAATAAAAGGAAAGTCACTTCGAAGGGACAAGGTGAGAAAAAAGTATAAAGGAAAGGCAAGGGCATCTTCTCATTCATTCATGTATGTTTATCTTTGGATTTCTAGCTTTTAGCTAGTGAGCCCAACATTGGGGGTTTTGAGGGTTTTGACTTAACAAACTCTAGAGGACGATTCAGTGGTGAACGATTCCACCTAGATTGTCCCAAGCTTGGTCTCAGAGATGCAATACGCTCCCACACCATTCTAGTTCTAGATCTACTCCACTGCAGGAGGATTCCACATCAGTGACTTGTTCAGATAGACAGAGGGCGCACCAGTTAATGGTTTTCACCAAGGAGGGCACACCATTCTTGGAGAGAAATACATTGTAGGTGATTGGCATGGCTTTTGGAGATTCTATCACCTGGGTTCTTCTTTTAGGGTCTTCACCATCATTCTTAGTGCTTTCTGAGATAGTTTTATGGCTTAGATTATTTCTTAGAGAAGTGGGACAAATTGAAGAGAAGGAGGGCATTTTTGAGATTCAGATCTACTCAGTTTGGAGGGGTTACACTTCAGATTTGACCCTGAGAATTCACCTAGTGACTTGCAGTGTCTCGATCTATATTCCTGGGGAGTTTCAGAGCATTTGGAGGCCTCCTTCAGCAGGGTTGAGTTATCTATGGCTTCATTCATCCAGTGGGGTGCACCATTCAGTGGAGGAGTTCAGATCTACAGGGTTTGAGAGTGGATTTGGAGATTTGGACACCTGAGTTGTCCTTACAGTTGCCCGATATATCAGTTGGAATATTTCTTAGGGTGATTGGACACTTTTTGCAGCAGGGACGAATTGTTGTGGGGCTTCAGCTACCTAGTAGGGCACGACACCTTCCATATTGGGGGTTTAGCATTCTTATGGCCCATATATATTGTATTCAGTCTTCATTGTATATCCAGCCTTTGGAGGCATGTTGGAGTCTTCTATTTGATCTAGGGGATCAAATTTTCCTAAAAATTCAAAGTGCTCTAAATCACTTCAAATTGAATGGGAGCATAGGCTGTGTCATTACGAACCCAACGCAACTCGTTTGGGTTCAAATGGAAGTCGAGAGCGAGAGATATCGCGTTCTGTTCAAAATGACAAACAGTGAAAAAAAAGGGATGCAGACTGTACAGTCCGTACAGTCCGTATGGATGCTGACATGGCAGGTCGTACGACACATGGCAGGAAGTTGTGTGGAAAGTTGGCATATTACGTGGCATGTTTGCAATGAACATGATGGTGACATGTGGCCCAATCAATGGCCACCACGTGTCACACACATATTGGTTTAAAATTTATGCATTCAACAAGACTCGACCCCGTGACCTCCGGGCAGGGGAAGAGACTTGGGAAGGGTCTTCGACCAGCGTGCCACCACATGTTCCTTGTAATATAAATGGTTCACATTATATTTATGTCGATATGTATTATATGGTGGGCGTGGACCGGGCTAGGTGTTGTAGGAAAATCTCCTTGCGGATAGGTAAATTGCCTCAAAGAGATAGACCCTAACTCTAAGACAGAAAGTGCTTAATGTGGACACTGACTTCCTTTCAAATCTATGAAAACTAACACATGAGAAGGAAGGAGAATAG
>JZKD02S2172526.1:400094-413907 GCA_000966675.3 Picea glauca
TTTTCCGGCTATAACCAAATCCAAATCTTCCATGCACATCAATACAAAACTGCCTTCACAACCCCCTAGGTTACCTTTTCCTATCGTGTCATTCCCTTCAGACTCAAAAATGTCGGGGAAATTTTTCAACTTCCAATGACATATTCCTTCCATGATATCACTCACATCATTCTTTCCTACTTGGACAACATTACAACTTGGTCCAAGAAATGTTCCCAACACATAGAGGATCTGCAAATCATCTTTGAACATTGTCGAAGATACAAAATTAGACTCAACCTTCTTAGATGTGTCTTTTGCATCACTATAGGCTGCCTATTAGGATTCATAGTGTCCCAAAAGGGCATCATTGTAGATTCCCTTAAGGTTCAGGAAATCAATGAAATTCCCCCTCCCAGGAATTTATGCTAGTTGCAGAGCCTCCAAGCCAAAGCTTATTTCTTGTGACAGATCATTCTTGACTATGCCATTCGTTCCCATGGCTTCCTATGGTTACTCCACCATGATATACCATTTCACTGGGATAAAAATCCCCAAACTGCCTTTGATTCACTGAAAAATGCACTGAGCAAAGCCCCCTTAATCAATCCCCCTGACTATGACATGGATTACATACTCTACCTATATTCCTCAGAGGTTTTTCGTTGTTGGAGTTCTCTTCCAGGTTGACGATGATCAATGAAAACATTCTATATACTACATTAGCAAGAACCTCTCTGGGCCACCTCTCAAATATAATCATGAGGAGAAGGTAGCACTAGCAGTCCTCCTAGAAAAACAAAAACCACGCCATTATATATTGCTTCGTACCACCAAAGAAGTCATAGATTCCAACCGCATGCATTACCTATTGAGTCACCTCCAGATCAATGGAAATTTTTCTTGCTAGATCATTATTCTCCAATAATATAACCTAGAGTTTACCACCCCAAAGAGAAAAGAATCCCTTTTCCTAGCCAAACTCCTCATAGAATTTTCATCTAACTCTGCAAACCCCCTGGTCAATGAGGATTTCCTCGATGAGAATTTATTTCTCATATCATCAACAGAACCATGGTACGATGATATTTTGGTCTACCTCCGAACTCTAAAATTTGGTCCCCACCTTTCTCAATACGACCGTCATCGTATCCAACACCAAGCCTCACCGTACCTCCTCATAGGCGACGTTCTCTATCGTCAAGGCATCAAAATTTTCCTTTGACAATGCCTCACCCTAGAAGAGGCCGAGATAGTTTTGAATGATTTCCATAGTGGCACATGCGATGGTCACTTAATTGGTATGTCCATGGCACAAAAGATCATTTGCGCAATCTATTTTTGTCCCATGTTATTTCATAACTGCATACACACAATGAAGCGATGAGAAAAATGTCAATTATACGTGATTAAGGCTCGAACATCACCTGCCCTATGGCACCCTGTTATCACGGCTGGTCCCTTCTATAAATGGGGCATTGATTTCATGACATGAAATCCTCCCTCTGTAATGGAAACAAGTAAATTGTAGTCACTGTTGACTACTTCACCAAATGGGATGAATCTATGCCCACGTTCAACAATACAACCGACACAACAATGCATTTTTTCTTCAACCATGTCATCTCTCGCTTTGGGGTCCCCCTACAACTAGTCTCCTACCATGAAAATCACTTTGAAAATGAAGTCTTCGTGGGGATATTGACCAAATTAGGATTCACCCATGAGTTCACCTCACCCTATTACGTACAATCCAATGGGAAAGTCGAGGTTTCGAATAAAGTTCTCAAAACTATGCTTTAATGAACAGTTGACAAACACAACACCAATTGGCATCATATGATTTTTCCATCTTTCTTGGCATATCAAATAGTTGTCAAAATGACCATTGGTTTTACACCCTTCCACTTAGTCCACAACATTGAATACTTACTCTGCATTGAGTGTGAAATCCCAATGTTGCGCGTTGCGATCAATCTCTTTCCCAACACACCACCACTTGAGCAATGGTTGTTCTCCCTCGAATCACTTGATGAACATCAACGAGAATTGTTATAGAACAATGAAGAATAAAAAAAGCAGACCAAATCCACCATTGATGACCACATTAACCTTCGGTCGTTTACCGAAGGAGACCTTGTGCTGGCCTATGATATCGCCCACGATACCCTCTTCCACAAAAATTTTGAATCCATTTAGTGAGGACCCAATGTCTTCCATCATTTACATACTAAGGGAACCTACATCTTAGGCTACCCTAAAGGAGATACCCTCAAGGACCCGGTAAATGGGTTATACATGAATAATTTATACCCCTGAGCATAACCATTTTACCTTCGGTTTTCCTTTCTTTCCTAGTTGTTTTTAGTCTTTTTTGATATATCTCTCTCATTATGTGATCCTAATCCAGTGTCCTTGTGTCAATAGATGAATTCTTCATTCACTTATCACATCGAGTATGCAGACGGAGCTATCCACTGGACTAAGAATCTAGCCTCAAGGACCTAGGCTATTTACACCCCTGACCATGTGTTGTCCCAGTCTAGAGGAATATGCCTCATCCCCGCCACCAATAACCAAGTTGAATATGTTGTCTTCATTGGTATCCTCTTCGAGGCTAGTTATGTTCATATTCATCACCTTAACATTCTCTTAAATTCTTAGCTCATCATCCATCAACTCAATAACGTGTATCATGTTTGTGATCCATGCCTATATCGCAAGTATCTGCATGTCAAACTTTTGCTATGAAATTTCGAGTCAATCACATTTTCTCATATATCTAAGAACCACAACTAGATGGCAGATAACATAGCTAATCAAGTACTAGATTGTAATTTATCACATTAACATACATGTTACATTCATCCATCAGTATATAAAACAAGAATACATAACATACCATACATAACACATATCAAATACATACACACATGTCCCAAAAGTTCTACTCATATATATAGATCACTCATGTGTTTGATACAAAAATGAGTACATATATGCCTTAGCTCCATGTATAAGCCCTCTTATCACATCTATACAAAAGGGGAGTTCAAAGAACTCCTACATAGTACAAAATCATTCCCATCCTGTATATGATCCTCCTACCACCTAGGGTGACCCTAGTTGTGGTACATCATCACTAGCTAGTGGAGCTCCCCCAGGAGGAATATCCACAATAGGGATATTCCCCATCATAGCCACACATGCAATTGTTTCCCATAAAATCACCAGCCACCAACACTGCTCCACACTAATGCACACTTCTAGGACACCCTCATCTCGGATACGAAGCCAAAAGTCCTCAATAACTCCATCCAAAACACCCTTGAGGTGCCTCCTCAACTCCTTCATCTCCTGGTCATGTTCTCCATGTTGATCTCTTCCTCATCCCTCTATTGGGCCTACCTCCACTGCATGTGTTGGGACTACCCCCGAATCATCAAAACGGCAATGCCTCCTGGAAAACCCCTCCTCTTTCAACCCCTACGAAACATCCACCTCATGGCCACCATGTCCCACTTCTGCATGACCAAACCAAAAAATATGTATCGATACTATCCATATACACATATATAAACTCAATGAAAAACTACAAAAATAGAAGTATCATACACTCACCTATGTCATCCCAGTCCTCCCCAAGCGAAAGACTCATGCCTCGATGACGTCGAAAATCAATACCAACTCATAGAATACCTGAGGGGTCTTCCACTATACCCACTTGAACGTAGGGGTAAATTAGTGCCCCACGACACCCTCCCCTTGACGTGGCAGGAACTCTTCCCACCTCATCATTCTCAAATCATAGAACGTCGACATATCCAAAATATCTTGAGGGTGTAGCAATACCACCCTCTCAAAAATGAATGCGCACAACATTGAGACAAAAGAAAACTCACCACCTCTATATGTTACACACTGATCCAATTGTGCCACCATGAAGGCATGCATCAACCAGGCCCAAGAAAACATTTGACCATTCGTGGGCTACTCTGCAATCACCATGTGCACAATGAAAATGCATTGCGTCCCTAGTGACCCATAGATCCAGACCACCATAACATAGAACACTTATACCTTGAGAGAATCAATTGAGTTGATGCTGATAGAACCACCACTCATCATTGTCATCCCTGAGCAGTATTGTCCAGTCGATCCTCCCACCTCACCCCATTTAGAATCCATGATTGATCTGCCAAAATAGTCCCTCAGAAGGAGAGCCTAGTAATAAAGTAGATGTCGATATCTCCAATAATCTGCAGATCTCACCCACGCACTGAGAAACATTTTTGATCTAGATTGCACAATGAATTCTAGCAATGACTCATTGGTCTGGATCAGTGAACAATAAAAAAAGAACCAAACTGACTTGGTCCAAATGTCACTGTATCAATGCATCTTTGCCCTACCCTCCCAAAAACATGCCTACATTATGCAGGATGTTTTGACGGCTTACCTGGATCTCTCACCACTGAAATATGAACTTGTCTGCTCTTCCATAGATCCAAAACGTCCATGTAGACAAATCTCATACCTCCACAACAACAAGTACAAATGAGGTGGTTATGTGGGCCCCAGCCCTTAAATACACCCTTTGAAAAAACTTCCTCACATCCTTTCTAGAGCATACGAGCTCCATTTCTCACATCATTTGAACTTACAAGATCCATACTCCCTCACCCTCAAAATGGTACTCTCAGATGCTCATTTCAGACCGAAGCCTCAGGGAACCCTTATGGCACCCCCGATATAGGTACACCTCACTTGTCCATATTTCATTATCAAGCAAATGTTATATATATGTTTTATTTTCAGATATGTTTCACATCGGCTGTTTGTTTGAATGTGAAAGTCCTCACCAACGACCCCCTTCACGTTGTCATTCATCAACTCCACTAGATTTTCTAGGTATATATCCCAAACTGGAATAAAATTTAGCCCTTTATTCACAGTTGCATTCCCCAAGAATACCACCTAACATTTATCCTCAGGATCCCCACACCTGGATCTATGGTACCATCACCTTCATTGCATTTAGGTACCATATGTAATGATCCCAAGCCAATTGTTTTGCTTGGAATCACTAACTAACCATTGATTTGATTATTAATTGTGTGTATGCAGGTTGGCCATCAAGATTTTGGGATTAGGGTTTATTAAGTTATTCAACCACGGATTAAACAAGCATAATTACCATCATATGAAGAACATCAACAATACACAAGATAGGAACCACAAGAAATAGCTAAACTTTATTATAAGAAAGAAAGCACCTGATATAATAGCGAAGCAGATATGGAATAGCCTCAGATGGATTCAAGACAAGAATAGAGATGCATACAAAATTATCCCAGAGATACAAGGAAAGCCTTCCAAAGGCTGTAATAAAATATGAATGCTCAACTACAAAACTAGGGTTGAAGCCCAACCCTTAAGCACTGGTATGATCCTGTTGGTGTTGGTACAACATGCTGAAGATGATGGATACCAAGGTTTTGACCCTCCTGAAGATGAAGTTCCCCAAATTCTACCAAACTCCTCCCAATGATAGATCAAGGCAATGGAAGACTCCTCCTGAAGTATGGAGCCAAAACACTGAAGCCTCCTCCTCAAACTGCAGAAACCCTAAACTAGCGCGACCTTCCTGAAACCATGAATATGGCCAATAGTACGGCCTAGTTGAATATGGGCTCAGAATCTCCTGAAACTATCTAGGATGATATATTGGGTCACCACAAGCCCCTGAGAGAAGTTTAAAGATCAGATCTGGCCTATGGATTTCTAGATCTGAGAAACACTGAATCACCAAATCGTTCTCTTCATCTTGAAATCATCTCAACCTGCAAATAGATGATAGGGACATGGTAAATCCTCCAAGAAACCCTCAAACTGATGATTAAGGCCTTGCAAGCAAAACCCTAATGATGAAAACCATCAAATATTCCTCCATATGTTGGATCAAACTCTTCCTCAACCAATGGTGTGCCCCTGCATGAAAACCCTAACTATTACAACCTTGTTAATCCAACTGGTACGACCATGCTGGTCCTCTTGAATAAATGATAGATGTAGAAATGTGTGGGTGGAGTATTTCATCCCTGAGACCAATCTTGGAACAAGGTGAGTGGAATATTTTTCCACTAAGTTGTTCACTAGGGTTTGTAATATCAAAACCCTCAAAACTGTATGCTCAAGAGAATCAACAAGAAAATATCCAAAATCCAGAATGCCTGAGAGGTGCACCCTAGCCTTCTCTTTATAATTTTATTTTATTTCCCTATTGATTTAAGTTAACCCCTAGGGTTAACTCCTAACTCAACCTCCAATGCTTATATTCCTTCATTGAGTTCTCTTTTTAACTCCTTTTACCTTTTTAGTAAGTCAACTTAAGAATATAACATTAGTTTGGTTGACTTTTCCCCTCAGTGTGAGACTATGGCCTAATGGGGATGCCTAGGCCACTAAGTCTTCTCAAAACTCTTGATGAAGAGGTGGGGGACATTACAGTCTCCCCTGATATAAATTGATTTCCCTCAAGTTATTCCAAACCTGTTTTCCATACCACTTGTTCATTCTCCCACATGGCATCCACAATGGGTAGATTCTTCCATCTAATCAAGTACTCTTTGATGCTTCTCTTCCTGAGCCTCTTCTCCCAAACCTCTAGTATCTCTTCCAGAATCAAAAAAATATTCCCCTCTTCATCCATGAGAGGCAGTACCTAAATGGGTGTGATGTGTTGGTCGATGGCCCTCTTTAAGTAGGACACATGGAAGACATTGTGTATCCTGCTACCCTGTGGAAGCTCCAACTCATAAGCTATGTCCCCTATCTTCCCGCTAACCCTGTAGGGCCCAAAGAAATGTGGTTTTAGCTTCTATTCTCTACTTATTTTTATAGAATTATTCCTGTATGGTTGGATCCTTAGATAGACTAAGTCACCAACCTCAAAAGTATTCTCAACTTTGTGCTTGTTTTCTTGGACCTTCTCCTGGTTCTATGCTCTTTGTAGATGATCCTTCAGCTCTCTGAGGATGTCTTGGCTCTATTGTACCCAATCCTGTACCATTGGTGCCCGATTATCACAGAAATAAATCTCCACAAAAGATAGTGGGTCATATCTATATAAGGCCCTGAATGGTGTCATGCCTATAGACACGTGTTGGGTGGTGTTGTAGTAGTACTCTCCTAAGTGCAACCATCCGACCCATGCTTTCTGCTACCCTACTACATAATTCCAGAGGTATCATTCTACCCACTTGTTGACTATCTCAACTTGTCCATCCGTCTAAAGGTGATATCTGGTACTAGGGGTCAAGGCCATACCCACTAGTCTGAAAAACTCCTACCAAGATGTACTCATGAAACTGTTATTCCTGTCACTAACAATGGTCTTGGCTAGGCCGTTCAACCAGAATATCTCCCTGAAAAATAGTTTGGCCACCTGTGTTGTCTTGAAGTCTGTGGCTATGGAGAAGAAGTGTGCAAACTTCATCAACCTATCCACCACTATGAAAATGTAGTCTTTCCCTTGCATCCTTGGCAACCCTGTGATGAAAACCATGGATATGCTTTCCCACTTGTGCTCTGGAATGGGTAAGGGTTGCAGTATTCCTGCTGGGTGAGTGTGCTCATCCTTGTTCTCCTCGCATGTAGTATACTCCTTGACATGCCTTATTACATCCTCCTCAAGTCACTTCCATGAGAATCTCTCTATGAATTTCTTGTACGTCTTACTAATCCCTTGGTTCCCTGCCATGGGTGAGTCATGACATGCCTGCAACACTTTGGCCTTGAAGGTCGATCCAAGAACCAAAAATATTTGGCCCTTGTAATATATGGGGTCATTTGTAATCTTGAAGTTGTCATCCTGTACCTATTTGTCTAGTAGTTGACAAGTGAACTGATCCTTAGCATACTCCAACACCAAGTTGTTCTTCCATTCAACTGATACACCTGACATGGAAAAAATGGATGGCCTCCTGGATAATGAATCAGCCGCTGCATTGTTATTCCCTTTGACAAATTCAATGTCAAAGTCATAGGCCTTTATTCTACTTACCCATTTATGTTTCCTTTCATTTAAGTCCTTCTGTTCTAATAGGTATTTGAGACTGTTATGATCTGATTTGACCACAAACTGTGCACCTACCAGATATTGCCTTAATTTGGCTAGTACGTGCATGATAGCCAACATTTCTTTGTCATAAATGTTGTAGAGTAGCTCAGGACCCCTGAGTTTTTGGCTCTCATAGGCAAGAGGGTTCCTATTCTGCATCAGTACGACCCCTATACCTTTTCCTAAAGCATCACACTCCAAGGTGAAAGGCAAGCTGAAATCTGGAAGAGCTAGGACTGGGCACGTGCTCATTACCTTTTTCATCTTATCCATCATAAATTGAGCTTCTTTACTCCATTTGAAGGCTCCCTTCTTAGTCAAATCGATCAAGGGTGCAGATAGCTAGGAAAACCCTTTGACAAATTTCTTATAGTACATGCACATGCCTAGAAATCCTCTTAACTCTGTGAGTGTCTTAGGAGTAGGCTACTCCATGATGGATTTTATTTTCTCATGATGTACTTGTACCCCTTTTTATCCAATGATGTGTCCCAAGTAAATAACTTCTGTCATTCCAAACTCACATTTTGACTCCCTAGCGTACAGTGATTGTTCCTCCATGATAGACAAAATTTGGTCCAACTGCCTAAGGTGTTCCTCCCACGTTTTGTTGTAAATGAGAAATTCATCAAAAAATACTATCAAGTGCTTCCTCAACTGTTTGTTGAACACATGGTTAATGCAATATTGGAACGTAGCTAGGGCATTGCTTAACCTGAATGGCATCACCAAGAACTCATAATGGTCATTATGACACCTGAAAGAATTTTTTGAGATGTCCTCCTCCCTCATCTTGATTTGATGGTAGCTAGAACCTAGGTCAATCTTTGTGAAATAGACAAATCTATGCAGTTTGTCTAGCAACTCATTGATGATGGGTATAGGGTACCTGTTTTTTATTGTATTTTTATTCAAATCCCGGAAGTCAATGCACATACACATAGTCTCGTCTTTATTCTTGACCAACACTACTGAAGAAGTAAAAGGGATCAAGCTTGGCCCGATGAGCCCCATGTCCAAAATCTCCTTGATGGCTTTCTCTATCTCATATTTATACTTCTTCTGATTCCGGTATGGTGTGGTGATGACGGGTTTAGCTCCTGTCTCTAGCTCAATGATATGCTCAAACCTCTTGTCTAGTGACACCCTTGGAGGAATCGATCCAAACACTTTGTTGTGTTTGTCAATGATCTCTTGGATCTCTAGAGTGTATTGAACCTTACCTTGCTCATCCACACGTGCCAAAATCCTACATTCAACTGCATACTCAATCTCCTCTCTCTTGAATATGGCTTCCATCCTCTTGGTCATGACTACCTTGGCAGAGTTACCTGTCATGCCTCAGAGCACTAGCTTTTGTCCACCCTCTTTTGTAAATGACATCTCCATGGTCTTGTATTTGGTGGTGATAGGCCCCAATGTGTTGATCCACTGAACTCCAAGGATTATGTTTGTGTCCAAAAGGTCCATCACATAGACGTCCTGTAAGAACTCGTGCCTACCCAATCTAAGCTTCATACCTAGAATGTAGCTGTCACAAGGCATAGTGCTTCCACCTGCTACCTCCACCTTGAACCCTTCAAATTCCACCGTGGGTATATGCCTCCTTCTCAACAATGATGAGTCAATGAATTTGTGAGAGGCTCCCCCATCAATCAATACTGATACTTTATGCCCTTGAAAGACTCCTCTCATCTGGAAGGTGTTAAATTTGGGCACCCCATTGATACATGCAAAGTTGGCTTTCCCCTAAGCCATATTGTCATGTCCTGTGATCTCCTCCTCTATTGTCTCAGTGGTTTCATCCTCAATGTTCTATATTTGGGTGATCTCTTACTCTTACTTATTGTCTGAAGTGACTTCTATGTAGTGCACTTGACCACAACCGATGCATTTGTGTGTTGGGTTCCATGGTTCTTTGCAAGTGAATCAAAGTTGGTTCCTCCTCATTTCCCTCCTGGTGTTCTCATCTACTCTACCATGACCCCTGTCAAAACCCCTTGCGTCACATCCTCCTTGGTTCATTGGAGGTCTTTGATCTCTTTCCCCGATGTTAAGAGGTGGTCTAGGTAGAAATTTTGGTTTGGCAGCTGGCCCTAGGTCCCTCTTCCTCCAAATATCATCATGTAGATTGGTAGGCTTAAAATCCTTTACCCAACCCTTCAAGGGTTCCATCAACCCTTCAATGAAGAGAATCATAAATCTGGTGGGTGATATATCCTGCACCATGACTGCTAGCCTCTGGAACTCTTCAATGTATAATTTTGTTACTCCTATTTTCCTGAGTTGTGTGAGCTCCTGGGAGTGTAGCTCAGGGTCCCCTTGATCAAATATGTCAATGAGTCTCTGGGGGAATTCTGTATAAGACGCTATCTAGTTGTGGCCTAGGCTGGTGAGTCCATGATACCACCAGTCATGATATTTTCCATCCAAATACATAGTGGAAAATTTGATGGCTTCCAACTCCCTCATGGGGTTAAGCTACAGATAAATATCCATATTTTGTACCCATGCCTGTGGTTCCATCTTGGCCGTACCATCAAAGTATGGGATTTCCATCTTCCCTTCTCTTCATTCAAACTCATAACTACTCCTATGGTTTGGCCTGGGCTTGTTTCTGAACTTGAGTTGGAAGTATTGATCCAGGGACATCTTCCTCTGAATCATCATATCCAACGCATGGTACTCCCTAGTAGATTGTGACATTTTCACAACAAAGTCATCCACCTACTCCTACTGCACCTATTCATCTATGAATGTGGGCAAGTAAATTATAGATATAGCTCTGCTAACCATATGTCCATGTGACATACCTCCTCCATGTCTTCCCTCAGATCTGGGAGCCTTTTCTGGATTGTACCTGATCCCACCATGGGATCCACTAACATGTTTGCTTCCATACATCTCAGGTTCTTTCCCCTGGTGAGTCAGCTACATCAATAGCTGAGTGATCGTTGAATGGTTATCTTCAATCTTCCTCAGATTCCCATCTACCTTCTTCAAGTTCTCAGTGGTTTCGTCCTATCCCCTTAGGTTTGTCTCTTGGATTTCTTGTAAATGGTGGACTAGGTTGCCTTTTGTGAGGTTTAAGATTTGCTGGAATTTGTCGAATTCAGATGCCAAGAAAGCCAAACCCTGTGGCTCACGGTCATCTCCTAATCCCTCCATTTTAGCTTCTATTTCACTAGACTACTTCTTCCTTCTTCCCATAAAGATACCACTATACCTCTGCATGCGCTAATCCTCATAGGTTTGGAGGTTTAGAGTTCTGATACCACTATAATGAACCCATGCCAAATATTTTGCTTGGAATCACTAACTAAACATCGATTTGATTATTAAGTGTGTATATGCAGGTTGGCCATCAACATTTCGACCTTAGGGTTTATTTAGTTATTCAGCCACAAATTATACAAGCATAATTGCCATCATATGAAGAGCATCAACAATACACAATATAGGAACCACAAGAAATAGATGAACTTTATTATAAGAAAGTAAGCACCTGATACAATAGCGAAGAAGATCTAGAATAGCCTAAAATGGATTCAAGGCAATAATGGAGCTGCATGCAAAATGATCCCAGAGATACAAGGCAAGCCTCCTAAAGGTTGTAATAGAAGATGAACACTCAATTGCAAAACTAGGGTTTAATCCCAACCCTTAAGAATGGGTATAGTCTTGTTGGTGCTGGTATGAGTTGCTGAAGATAATGGATACGAAGGGTTCAGCCCTCCTGAATATGAAGTTTCTTAAATGCTTCCAAAATCCTTCCAATGATAGATCAAGGGAATGGAAGCCTCCTCCTAAAGTATGGATCCAAAACACTGAAGCTTCCTGCTCAAACTGTAGAAACCCTAAACTGGTACGACCCTCCCAAAACCTTGAATATGGACAATAGTACGGCCTAGCTGAATATGGGCTCAGAATCTCCTAAAACTCTCTTAGATGATAGATAGGGTCACCACAAGCCCCTGAGTGAAATTTCAAGATCATATCTAGCCTATGGCCTTCTATATCTGAGAAACACTGAATCACCAAATTGTCCTCTTCCTCCTAAAATCGTCTCAACCTGCAAATAGATTATAGGGACGTGGTAAATCCTCCAAGAAATCATCAAATTGATGAGAAATGCATTGCAAGAAAAATCCCAATACTAAAAACCATCAAAGATTCCTCCATATGTTGGATCAAACTGTTCCTCAACCAATGGTGCACCCTTGCAAGAAAACCCTAGTTGGTATGGCCCTATTGATCCAACTGGTATGGACCTGCTGGTCCTCCTGAATAGATGATAGATGTAGAATGGTGTGGGTGGAGTATTTCATCCCCGATACCAAGCTTGGAATAAGAAGAGTGGAATATTTCACCACTGAGTTGTTCACTAGGGTTTGTAATATAAAAACTCTCAAAACTCCATGCTCAAGAGCATCAACAAGCAAATATCCAAAATCGAGAATGCCTGAGAGGTGTGCCCTAGCCTTCTCTTTATAATTTTCTTCAATTTCCCTGTTGAGTTAAGTTAACCCCTAGGTTTAACTCCTAACTCAACCTCTAACGCGTCTATTCCTTCATTGAGTTATCTTTTTAAATCCTTTTACCTTTTTATTAAGTCAACTTAAGAATATAAGATTATTTTGGTTGACTTTTCCCATCAGTGTGAAACTATGGCCTAGTGGGGATGCCTAGGCCAGTAAGTTTTCTCAAAACTCTTCATTAAGAGGTTGGGGAAATTACACCATCATATGATATATCCGATACTGCTTCATCATCATCATGCTAACCACCCCATTATGGACTCCCATTTTATGATTTTGGTTACATTCAATGCACCTCTGCATTATCATTAACACTCCATATCATCAAACATCAATTTCAAATCCACCATGTAATCCTCCATTCATGTACCTAGTATATAAAATAACCAATGGGGCCCTCACCCTCCACCAATATCTACTTGCATGATGCAACCCCCCTTCTCTCCTAGGGATTATGCGACCTCCCGGTCTTGGATATTCAAATTCCTTGAGCCGAATTATCCCTTCATGCCTCCAATAGACCCTTAAAAATTAACACACAGGTCCCTTTGATTTTACCTACAGGTTGAAGTTACTCTCTCTAGCACTTTGGCAACACCAAATTTCAAGTACTAGCTCCCAGGCTATACCCCTTCTCCAATGTGACCATGACTATGACCGCAAACTAGCTCCCTTCACGACTTCGCTCTGTGCACTTCAACAATTTTATGACCTATGCCCTTGTCTCCTTCCAAAACACCTTCTACTGAAACACATAGATCTTTGTCATGTGTGTTTATGGATATGACGGTCTAGATCTAATTCAGCCTTCGCGACTTCATGGAGATTGCACCTGCTCCATGCAAATTCTTCGAACCTCTATCTCCTAGAATCTTTAATCCATTGCCATGTATTCTCCTCGCACCCAATGGTTAGGAGTCACTTCATGACTTCATGACCCATATTATTACAATTCTTCAAACACTCTGAACCTCGAAGTGTTGAAATGCTTCATGGATAACCTCCATGCAGATCTCCTAGATCAATCGGTCTGGAACGACTCTACTCACGCCTAGATGAATCTTTCTCGTTAAGTTTGGGAAACCTTAAAGGGGTCCTCCCTTTGAAGATTTCTCTACTCTCTCCCTCCTGAGATTGTTCTTTCTTGAAATTTTTCTCTTTAGAGCACTTTCCC
>JZKD02S2172549.1:0-18675 GCA_000966675.3 Picea glauca
GGATTAATCCAATAACAATAATAATAATAATGACATGATTAATCTGCAATGGGGATTTAATCCAATAATAAAATAATAATAAGAATGCTCTTCGCAGTTACATTATTTCAACACTGCAAAGAACAAAGAGAAACCTCCTTCTTCCACACTATATTTTTAAGTAAAAATAGATCTATCTATGATGGATTAGATAACAATAGACATGCACATATTGAACACATAGGCATGACAGGAATAGGCCAAGTTATGTATTAATGGAAATAAAATAACAATGAAGCACTTACAATATCAATCTTGATGTTGAAGCAACTCCTCCAAGCTCCCTTGTCCATCCCCTTGGATCTCACACAATCATTAGTATAATTCTCTTAATTCTCCTCCTCTTTCACTCAAGTATGGTCTCCATTATATAGGCTTTGAGGAATTGCAACCATGGGATAGTTTTGAGAAGAGGATGTGATCAAAAGAGGATTTGGTTAAACCAACAAGATTGAACTTTCCTTGAATATGAGGTATCTTGAACCAATCCCTTAACCAACTGATAAATCTTAGAAACCACCTCAAAAAACAAGGCATGATGGTTGCAATAACTTTATCTCCCCCCCATAAATGTGTAAAGGGTGATGAACAAGGTATCATCACTCCCTAATACACTCCATGGGAGCAATGATTAGGGTTTTATCCCTCCCTGTATATGGGAAGGGGGGCAATGAATCTCAATTAAGGCCAAAATATCAAGGAAAAAGGTAGTATTTCGACCTACAACTAATAGATTTCCTCTTCAAGATGTCTAGGGAGGAGTATGAAATATTTTTTCTCATGGTGACAAAGTTGCGACACTTAGGTGTATTACATATGTGACACTTAAGTGGGAGATTTGGTGTTGTGACACTTACGACACTTAGGTGTGACATTTGGTAATGCGACACTTAAAACACTTAATGGGGTGATAGTTAGGTGTGTAACAAATTCCCCCTAAAGTGTGAATTCATAAGGAAATTTGATGACCGAAACACTTTACAAAAATACGTATGTGACGGTGATGGAATATGAGAGTTGGGTGGAAACTGCAAACAAACATAAAATAAATATATATGTATCATCCCCTAGGTAGGAATACCCATGCTCAAAATAAAGTGACTCAAAGCATGTCCTCCAACCAATACATTGTGGATCCATGAAAGCACTGACTAAGGATATGGCCACCAAATATACAATGTGGATCCACATCTCCATGACTCAATCATATTGTATCCATGGAAGAATACACAGTGGAGCTATGATATGACGAAACATGGCCATGGACCAATACAAAGTGGATCTATGTGACAACATATATATCAGTAATATCTCCAAAATGATGACTATATTGGAATATTCTAAGTACTTAAATAGTCTCCATCACAACCTGGGTGTCTAAGGATTTCCTAGGGTCTTCGTCCTGATCCTAAAATTGTATGATTCTAGCAATGCGAATAGATGTGTTGATGTCGAACATGGTAGAAACAAATTGATTATCAGTCATTGATGTATACCATTAAAAAGTGTGAGGTAAATCATTGATGATGACAATGAATCCCAAGGTACTCTAGTACATTCCAGTGAATGTGAATAAATGAGTTGAAGTCGAACATTTGTGGAATCATTTGATCAGAGTTCAATGATGTAAAAATACTATCAAAAGTGAGGAGACCTTCCATTTGGGCATGTATATTCCAAGGTAATAATTGGTTTCTAAGTCTAATTCCTATATAATGTGTTGAATTCGATAGAAACAGACTTGTCAAAGGAGTGCCATGATGTTTCCCCCATCATCGACATGAAAATGACACAGGAAAGTGATGTAAGATAATGGATTAAATGAGTACAAACTGACATGAGGATGAACGTTGGTAATACTACAGAATGGTTGATTTGGGTTAAAACCTCCCTTGAACATCGTGAGGCATGACAAATGACTTGGAATCATTGAGTTTATGAGATATAGACCAAAACATAATACAATGATAACTAAGGCACTCTTCAGGTGAGCTAGAGTATGATGAATCATAGGATTGGTATGACTCAGAGACAAGAAGATTACCCAACTGTAAGACAAGATGCAAACAAGTTCCATTTTCAAGGGTGACAACAAACAACTTTCATAATTATTTCCAAAACTTGACCCACTTCTATCAAAGTGTCCCCCCACCATCAACAAAAAGTACCTATTTTTTTTTTAATGAGCACGACGAGGATAAAAAAATATTGGTATAGCTCATCTTCGATGAGTTCCTCATCACATGTTTAACAAACCTGAAGAAGGAGGGGGTCAATCCCATATGGGTCCTTCAATGTATAGTTTTAAAATCCAAAAGAAGGTAAACTCGGTGGTGTTTTCACATTTAAAGATTTTGAAGAGATATTAAAAAGGACTCCAAGGGTGTTGTTTTTTGTTAATTTAGTCTCCCAATCCTGAAAAAGTGTAAAACAATACAAGGGAGAACTCTTCTAGTCAATATTGACTAGAGTGTTCCTTTTTCATAGTTAGTCTTACGAGTTCTAAAAAGGGGTAAAGTACCACTCGAAATATGACTCTTCGTTGTTTAATGAGATCGAAGAATGACGAAGCATGCTCTCATGACCAAGGTCATTGGAGGGGAAAAAGTATCATCTCCTAAAGTCATGCACAAGTAAGAGATGACTCGATGCAACTAAGGTCAGAAATCTTCATCAAATAGTGTTTAAACTCAAAGAAATATCATGTATGGAAGAAAAAAGACAATGTGAACATAGAAAAATAACTAGTTCAAAATGGGTTAAAGAGAAATTGATGAAAAATACCTAGTTTATTTTACCTCTTGGCTTCCCTTGTTGAAAATTTCCTCCTTTTAGGGCAGACCTTGGAGTGTTGATTGCAGGAGATCCGAGAAACCATTTCATGATTCCTCTAAAGAAGGTTGGTGTCCTCCTCATGCTCTCTCATTTGATTGTACTCTTAAGTCATTTTTTGTAAGTTTTAAGGTGATTTTAGATTATTTAGGGATCCCTTGACACCCCCAAGGATCATCGCTCCCCTAACAAATCGATAGGAGAGATGAAGTGGAATTCATCACCCTATATGTGACCAAGAGGGAGAAATAGTCTCCCTATAATTCCTTCTGTGGGAGTGATAGGTGCAATTTCTAAATAATTTTTGTAAGTAGAAGGTCAAGAAAGCATTGAAAGGAGCTCAAAATTGGACTAATAATTCTTCTTGTCATGTGCAGGAATTCTTTTAACAAAATGATCGAGTGGAAATATAAAGAACATGAGGCCAAAGACATGGATTCCCTTCATGACCCAAACACCATGGAATCCCTAAGAAACTTTGGCTTACTCAAGTTCTTCAAGACTTAAATCATGAGGAAGAAAACATGTCTTCTGGAGCATCTAATAAATATGTGGGATTTCAATGACCAACTTTTCCATGTGGGTCCCCATACTCTTCACATAGAGATGGAGGAATTTTACTTCCTAACAGGGCTCTCCAAGCAGGGGGAAAATATTGTTTTGGCCAGTCATCGGGGCACTGAGATGTCATCCAATGAATACATTGCTCAATATTGCATGGATGGTACCCAAAAGAGAAGTGGGAAGATCCCCATCAAGGACATCATGGATCACCCATTATGTATGATCCTCTTCACTATCACCAAGTTAGTGGGGAACACAGGGTTGAATCTTTCTTCAAAATATCAAATGGCATATGATATTGAATGTCTTGAGCTGAGAGTGTTTAATTGGTGTGGGGGGTTGTTGGTGAATTTGAAAGACCAAATTACCAAGTGTAAGACAGGGAAACAAAAACAATTCGGATATGTATCCCTTATGGTGTCATTCTTCTTAGAACGGGTGCCTTTAATTCTCCCACAAATTAGATGCATGTGAAACCTCTGATCGAGCCACGAATGGAGCGTTGGACTAGTCTTATGTCCTAGTTAGGGGGTGGTCCCTAGATTTTCTCATTTGATGCCAGATTATTCTCATGGTGGGAAGATCATATTCCTATTACTGAGAAAATATTGTATGTTGGGATGAATTTCATAGGAGACATAGATCTAGTGCTTCTTGAGGGAGCACAGTGGGACGTGTCAGGTATGTCTTCAAAGAATGTGACCTTGTAACATGTTTGTTTTGGATTTTTTTATATATATATATATATATATATATATATATATATATATATATATATATATATATATATATATATATATATATATATATATATATATATTTGTATAAATGAGATCTAAAATATTATTATTTTTTATCTCATAGACTGAGGAGCAGTTCGTTCTATAGGTATGTCACCATTTCAATGACACAGAGAGGCTTATCAGACAAAGGAATTCGACGTTGGAGGGATTCAATGTTATAAAAACAGGACCATGAAGCAATAAAATAAAATAAATGTGGAAATAAAACATAGAAAATACACAATACAATAGAGACACAGATATATGTGGTTCACCCAATGTGGGCTATGTATACCAGATAAATTGTCATGTTCTTCTTTTATTATTATCCAACAAATGAAGGGATACAACCTACAACATACCCGTTGTAAATTTTTCAGATTTCTCTCATAGTCTCCTCTCTCAAAATATAATATTCACTCAAAATCCACAACCCCAATACAATTCCTCATAGAAGACGATTTCCTTCTAGGGAAAAAAACCCTAACATAACTTCTATTGTTAGATTTGTGACCTTAGAGTGAACGGTCCATATTGACTACAAAATTACAATATTTTACAAGCAAATTTTTCCCAAAATTTTGGTTCGGGGGTGCTTACCCTGAATCCCCTTCCAAGGGGGGCTCCATAAAGTTCCATTTCCCCCCACTCCCCCCTTGTACCCCCCTTGCTCCAGATGTAGGGGGGGGGGGAATCCCCCCCACACCCCCTCATCAGGAAATGAGGGAAAAAAATCGCTGAAAAAAAGACCTCTAAATCAAGAAGATAATCAGTCCCCATAACCAACATTCAAGACATGGAAATGAACCTAAGGGGGATCACCATTGGTGTCCCTCTGATCCGGATGCGGGAGGTTCCTTATCATCTCTAGAGGCACAAAGTGGGAGTTCATGGGGCATTAGAATTTTTTTATGATGAGTGGCACGAGAAGTTGTATGTTATCATTAGCACAATGTGCCACATGACAATGAGTAGGGTCCTATGTATTTTCCTAGTTTTGCAATGATGTATCGGCAATGTAGCCCAATTTTTACCCCTACGTACTTTTGGATTGTATGATGTAGAATTTTTTTTGTTATGATATATATATGTGTGTGTGTGTGTGTGTGTGTGTGTGTGTGTGTGTGTGGATTTTTTTTTGGTTGTTTATCCTTAAGTGTTCATTCGAATGACCGTTTTCATTTTTTTCACTTTTACATGCTTTATGATTTATGTATGAATTAGATGCTAGTCTAAGATGAAATTCGCAAAAAAATCAGTTGTTGTGTTTAACTCCCTTCGTATATGACGATATTGAATGTACTCAAATGATATTTAAAGAAGGTGAACCCTTAGATATAGATGAAGTAATGTAGGATCACAAATGGAATAAATGTGATTGAGTTGAAAGACCACGAGTTGAGAGTCGAGACTAACAATTGGGTGAGATATTCCAAAAGAGGAATCCTCAGTCAAAGGTCCAATAATACCATGATATTATACATCATTATTTGTTGTAGGGCCAAGGAAAACTCCTCCTGAACTCACTAACTCATCAGTGGGGGAATAGACTTCACAAGTTGCAGAAGCACAATTTTGGGTATGTTGACTAGCACCACCCACAAATCCAAAGTATACAGGAAATGGCACCAACATATGCACATCCAAGAACAAAGTAGGATAAGAGGCCATAGGTGAAACAAAACCCTACACACAAAATAAAAAATCACACCACAACCAAAACACACCAAATGTATGGTACAATAATATACAAAGCACGAATGCAGGAAGACCCTAAGCATAATAATTTTTGAGATAGATCCCATTCTGTGGATCCTTCAAAGGGATTCCATCATAGTCAACTAGCTCATATGCACCCTCTTGTAGCACTCATTTCACAGTGTAAGAATTATTCCATGTCATGGGTTCTAACTTACTTGCCCCCATTTTATCGTGGTCTTGGTCATAGACTAAAACTAGGTCACCTTTATCAAAGACACAAGGTCGAATGGATTTATTGTATTGCATCTTGATGCACTTTTTATGTGTCTCATTGGAGAGAGTGACATCACGATGGGTCTCATCAAGTTTCACCAAATACAAGAACCATTCCTCCTTGATAGAGGTGTTGGGAAAGATTTTGATGGCTAATTTGAGTGATGGAATTTCACATTCAATTAGTAGGACTACCTCTAGGCCATAAACCAATTGGGAAGGATTAAATCTAGTGGTAGTTTTTACAGAATTATTGTAAGCCCAATGTGCTGAGAAAATTTTTAAGTGTCAATTTAATTTTTGTGCCCCCACCATTTGTTGGATCATGGTTTTCAAGAGCTTATTAATGGCCTATACTTGTCCATTTTCTTGGGCGTAGTACGGGGATGCGTTCTCATGGAGAAAACCCAATTTGGTGCTTAATTCATCCATCATATGGTTATGAAAATGTGAACCATGATCAGTAATGATGGCTTGCAAGACCCCGAACCTAGTAATAATATGATTGAATATGAATAATGCAATAGTTTTTCCATCGTTTGTGAATGTAGGCATAGCCTTATCCCATTTAGTGAAATAATTGACTACGACCATAATATACCTATACCCTGCGACCAAGGTAGGATTACATTGCATAAGTTCGATACCCCATTTTGCAAAAGGGTTGATGGAAACTACTGGATGAAGTGGAGTGGGAAGTGAGTGTGTTTTATGATAAAACACTTAGCAAGGTTGGAATTTTTTTAACGATGTTTGTATAATATTTGAAATTTGAGGGCCAGAAATACCCTGTGTTAAAGATTTTCTGGGTTGTAGCCATCCAAGAAAGATGAATGCCACGTGCTCCAGAGTGACATTCATTTAGAACATGTTTGATTTATTCATGAGTTAAGCATCATCGTAAAATAAATTCAATACCTCGGTGATATAAAGTGTCTACAATGATGAGGTAATGTTTCGCATGGTGGTGAATGCAATGACGGTCTTCACGATATAGTTCAGGTTGAAAGCGTTGGGTTTGGAGATACAAAGTGATATCTTTGTACCAAGGATCAGATTTTCTAATTAGGAACAACAATTCATCATGAAGAGAGTCGATGGGCATAATTTCTTCATTGATATGGCGAAGGTCACACATAATATCGAAAAAAACCAAAGTTTTATTTGATTTTAATTTTGCAAATTCCAGATCGAATTCTTAGAGAATGAATATCTAGCATGAGTATTTTCCCCCTAGTACTTGACGTGTCAATATGTGGTACATGGGGTTAGAATCTGCAAATATTGAGGTTTTCCGGAGCTAAATGTTATGCCGAAATATTTGAACAACAATGATTGTTTCCAAAGCCAACTTCTCCATGTGTGAATAACGCGTTTCAAGGCCTGTGAGGCTCTTAATTAGGTAATAAATGATGTGTTCTTCATCATTGTCATCTTCTTGAACCAAAACCATTCTGATGGTGGAAAATGATGCGTCAAGGTAAAGGATATAATCTATTGTATAATTGAAGGGATGGAGTAATTAAGAATGAGTTAATGCACATTTGAGAGCATCAAACTATTGTTGGGCTTGGTCATCCCAAATTAAAGGGACATACTTTTTCATCAAGTGCACAAACCCTTTCGTAATTTCTGCATAATTCCAAATGAAGCGGTGTAATAAGTCTTCCTTCCCTTGAAAACTTTGAAGTTGGTGGAGAGTTGTTAGTGGGGGTAAGGATAAGATGGCCTCCACCTTTAAAGGATCAAACTGAATCCCATTGTGGGAGACAATGAAGCCCAGGATTCTTCCAGTTTCAACGCAAAAAATGAACTTGTGTGGATTCAAGTTTATAATGTAGTGACGACATTGAAGAAAAAAGGCTCTAAGATGTTGAATATGATCCTCTCGATGAGATGAATGAGTGGGTAAGTCGTGGAGGTAAGGTTCTATAATATGCTTGATATCATGAAAGGTATAAGACAAGGCCCACTGGAAAGTGGACCCAACATTTTTAAGACCAAAGGGTAGCTTACGATAATAAAATGTCCCCCAAGGGAATATGAAATTTGTCTTGTGTTGGTCAGATGGGAGTATATCGATCTGATTATAGCCATAAAAACTCATCCATAAATGAAAAGATGGCATTTCCATCACAATTATTGATAACTTGGTCGATAAAGGGAGTAGAGTAATTGTCTTTGGGACAAGCCTTGTTAAGGTCCCTATAATAAACACAAACTTTGATAGTCCCCTATTGTTTCATGACTGGAACGATGTTGGATACCTAGTATGTTAATGATACAGGGTAAATAAATTTATCTTTCAAACATTTTTCAACTTCTACCTTAATTCCCACAATCTTTTGAGGGTGCACCAAGCAAAGTTTTTTTCGGAGAGGTTTGACTCTGGGGTAGTTTTTGATCTCATGAACAACGATGGAGGGATCAATACCTAGAATTTATTCATAGATCCATGTGAAAACATCACATAATTATTTAAATAAGGTCATATATGTTGTAATATCTTTGGGTGAGAAATTATATCCAAGGTGGATATATTCCATGACACTAGGTTTCATTAATATGTCGATAGAAGTGGTCAATGTTATATTCCCTAAATTACCCTCAGAGACAATGTCCTGAGTAAGAATGGGGGACTGAGGGTTTTTTACAATATCAAGTGAAACAATGGATTTGATTTTTTTCTCTACCAAATCCATATTTGGAAGGAAAGATGATTGATGATGGTAATATTCCCATGGTTACTCTCCTGGGCTCATAATCTCCATTATGGACTGATCTGATGGAAAAGCATGTATGATATAATCAAGAGAGGATGGAGAGGAGCCAAGTTGGGATGGTAGAGAGTAAGGATTTGATGCCATGATATTTTGTTCATCTAAATATGAAATGTAAGAGGCAGATTGAATCATGTCATATGCAACCTCAACTTGACTAAGGAGCATGGTGTCACCTAGTGATTCAAGTTCATCCAGGATAGGTACTACCCAAGGATAAAATGATTCAGGGGATTGGTTTATTATGGAAACCTAATGTGGGAGATCAGGGACAGGAAAGGGAAAAACTCCCATGAGTGAGAAATCCTTGAGGAGACCTACCCCCACACTCTTATATGTGATATTGGACTAACCCAGAAAAGGAATATTATTAGTATTGTTGTTGTGGATATCCAATGTGTAATAATCGAGTTGGTCAATAGTCACAATTTTCCCTTGGTGAGGGAATTTAAACAGGCGAAAAATGAAGAAGTGAAAGTATCCATTACATAAAACCAACTACAACCAATTAATCAATTATAGTACAAGGGTGTGTCTACCACTTCTATGCCAATAGAAAGGGTTTTACCTTCTGTTTTCATGGGTAAAGAGTGTAAAATCCCATAAGGTGTGAATCCACATCCATCAAACACTTTAAGGGTAGTTTGAGACTAGTTGATGTCATCAGAGCCAATGGCTCTCCAACAGGATAAAGACATGACAAAATTTGAGGCTCCTTCATCTAAAATTGTATGATGAATTTTCTTCCCACAAACGATGGTATGAATTTGGAATGTAAGGTGGTGGGAGATAGTCGGTTTAAAATATTCCATATTAAACATAATAATATTTGATACCTCTGGATCAACATCTCTAATGGTTGAAAACAAGGTTCTACATTGACTGGGACAATTATGTAGAACTTCGAGCATCGACATAGCATAAGGTGTCTGTGCCAAATCTTCAACGATGTTGTATTTTTGGGTGACACAAGAACTTCGATTAAAAATAAACTTTAAAATTGTTCTCTTGGTTGGGTGCAATATTGAGTTAGAAATAGGCTTCTCTATTTGAAGAGGGATAGAAGGTGGAGGATTAGTGGAGGTGGAGGGTTTTTCAGTAGCACCTCCATTTCCATTGGCATTGTGATTAGAGGAGTTTCATATGTCTTGGCCTTGGTCATTAAAATAACCGTATCATTACATAAAAAGATAGTGGAACTTGAGGAAGCATCCCCATGGTGAGGATGACCTGTGTTTCCCCCTTTTGGAGGGGAATAATTTTGGGATACCATTTTTTGTTGTTGAGGTGGGAAAGGGTCGGTTAACACTACCAGTTGGGAGGTTCCCTTTAAAAATTTGGTGACTTTCTCATGATGAGGAGAATATTTTGTATAATGGTCATGTGTGCAAATTAGGTAGGGAAAATTTTCCTTCCTTTTTAGTTTTGTGTCAGTAGTTGTTTGAGGTTTCGTACTCCCCTTTGGTTATAAGATTTCTTGGATTTACCCTTATTTTTCTTCTTACTTCCAAGTTGTTGAGATGGAGTGAATTGAACCACATTCACCTTGGAGGTTTATGTAGGAGAGGGAGAAGATTTGGTATTGGTACCAGTGTGGGATAAGGATGGGGTGGAGGTCAGATGGCCTTGTTTCCAAGTCAATTGGGTCGTAGACTGTAGTTTTATGGAACCTACCATGTCACCGACATGGGATTCCAGATCTGGTCTCAAAGGATCATTCGACAGGTGAGAAGCATGAGGAATCAGTTCATAAAGTGTGTTGGATTGGAAATATACCAAGTCCAAATATTCAGCATGGTTGATTTCTTTCTCCTTAGTAACAACACATCCCATGGAAACATCTTGAGAAATGGGTGGCAAGAATGACTTAGTAAACCAATCTTTCAGAAGTTGGTCTGGAATGATAGCTTTAATCAACCTTTGTTGTCACCTCCATTCATGAATATGATCATATGTATGGGTGGATGTGGATTTCCTAAGTGAGGTTAAAAGATTGGTATCGGTCTCATATTGGATTGGCAGTTGGAAATGGGTAAAAAATTCCATAGCAAGAGAATTCAAGTCAAGAAAGGAGTTACGATGTAGCTCTATATACCATTTAGGTGCTAAACATGTAATCATCCTCTGGAAAAGTCTTAATCAAATGGAATCGTCCATCAAGGAGTTAGAAGAACACCAAAGATGGAAGGTCATTACATGGTTTTTAGGATCTTATCTAGGCTTCCCATCAAACTTCAGAATGTCAAAGGGTAGTTTGGTTGGGATGCATGGATAGAATGTGGCATGTTGTATGGAATCATTAATAAAACATGAAAAATATGATAGATCTAAAGTATCCAAAAAGGGAAGATTTTGGTTTGGTTGTGAATACTAGTAGTACTAATGTGAGATGGAAGTACCAATAGGACCATATACAGTTTGCGTTGGCATGGTAAAACCTAACGTTCCTCCCATATATTTTTTTTGAGAGGGTTGGGGAGTAGGAAACATGGAGTTTGTAGGTTGAGAAAGAAAATCTCCTTGTAGAGGGATGCCCATCAGACTTGGTTGACCCCAAGTAGTGTTTGCAACTCATGTATATAGTAGGCGAATATAAATACTTGTAGGGCCTGTCGAAATGGATTTCCCCTCGGATTGAGGTTATTTTCCAGTGAGGGATTTCCCCCAAACTGGTTGTTTCCCCCAAACTAGTTATTTCCCCACAATTGAAGGTTGATACCTAGCTATTTTTTTCGATAAGATGGTTGTTTCCCCACAACTAAAGGTTCCCCCCCCCAGTTGGTTGTTTCCCCCAAGATTTTTTTTTCCCCACAGTTGAAGGTTCCCCCCAGCTGGTTGTTTCCCCCAAACTCATTTTTCCCCCATGTAAAATATTTCCCTACAGTTGAGGGTTTCCCCCCAGTTGTAACTTTCCCTCCAGTGAGAGGTATGGAATAACTTCCCATTTGAATAGTTTGTGTAGGATGAAAAATTGGTGTAACTATCATTGTATTACATACTTGACTAGAAAGGGGGGGAGGGGGGGGAGCTACTTGTTGTAGGGCCCAAGAAAACAACAATTTTGGCCACATGACTAGAGGGAAATGGTATAGAACATCCAAGTAAAGCACTTGGTGTATACATATGTGTAGATATAGAGGTGGGAATATAAGTTGTGTTCATAGGCTATTGTGACGGGGTATCACGGGTCAACAATATTCCCCACAAAGGAGAAGTGCCAGTATTAGTGATATGTGCTAGAGAATCTATCTTAGAATCAAGTGGTGGTATCACTATTCCATATGTATAATCAGGTAGAGTTGGGTCCATGTATTAAGATCTTCTATTGTACATACCGAGTGGCAAGCGATAAGAAGAAAAAGAATCAATAAGCCTCATGGTCATAAGTTGAACAATTAGTGGGTTATAAGGACCAGTAAAAGGAGGATTTTTGGGAGGGATAGAGCCTTCCCCAATTGTTTCGACCACCCCTTTGAGATGGTCACTCCAGGGAGCTATTCTCCCAGCTTCAAAACCAATTTTTTCATTAAGGGTTCCTTCATTGGAAGGGTTGTGCGGAATATCGTGTTTTTCAGGATCCAACCCTTTCATTCTATGAGATCTGTAGAGACCTTAGTCGGCCACGATGAAAGTATAACATAAATAAAGATCCCTAAGTCCAACTATGAATGTCGATAGAACACACCTTAAGAAATATAAAGATAATAAACCAAGAAAATAGTATATGAAAGTATCTTCTGAGGACATGATATCAATCCATCAATAGAGATATGAGAAGCATTTACGATAATATTCACACAACAATCCTTGAAGGTTAAGGAAATATCTCACAGGAAAATACCCTCTCAATTCCCTAAAGTTGAGATTGATTGTTTTTCACAGGTACCACAAGGAACCTTCTTTCCATAAGGAACCCCCCTTGCATTCACCTATGTGGAATCCTATGAGATATTACTATGTTTACCAATTCGTAACGAGCATCCGGGGGGTATAGTCGACAATCAATACTAGAAAATGGGATGATCAAAGCTCCAATAAATCATGAAGGATTCTAATGTAAAGGTATGATACCAAGAACTGATAGACATAAAGAAAAACAAGCTCCAAATTTACTCAAAACAAAGACTATCACTCTTGCAACTATGCATACGGGGTGATGAAAGAATACTATTACTCCCTAAGACACTATGGGAGGGAAATGAACAAGGTATTATCACCCTGTACTCACTTATGGGGGAGGGATGAAGTCATGAAAGTGATTGAAAAACACAAATTTTTCTCAGATCTATGAAAAGATCAGGTGTTTGACTCAATTAAATTCCCAATGGAAATGAGGGAAGGATAGAATTCAACAAATAAGCATCAAAATCAAACAAGACTAAAAACGATAGAAGATACAAAGGAAAGACTAATGAAATCTCGTCCCCAATAGAGTCACCAAATTTTTGTTGTGGTAAAGTTCCCCCTACTAGCATGAGAAACTCCCCTTAGATCAAGTCCCCTCTTTGATCCAAGATAGAAGGAAAACAAATGTTGTACTACTTTCCCCCTAGACCTATTTTGATAATTAGAATGAGAATAAAGAGATGGATGACTTACCTTTTTACGAAGGTTGTTCTCTCTACTCCAGTATTTGATCTTGATGTCCAATCTTCTAGGCACAAGAAAAGTCTTGCAAATAACAAAGTGAAACCTCTTTTTTCCACACTATATTGTCAAGTAAAAATAGTTCTATCTATGATGGATTATACATTAATAGACATCCATATATTGAACACATAGGCATGAGAGGAATGGGCCAATTTATGTATTAATGGAAAGAAAATAATAGTGAAGCACTTACAATCTCAATATTTATGTTGTAGTAGCTCCTCCAAGATCTAATTTCTATACCCTTGGATCTCACACAATCATAAGTATCATGCTCTTAATTCTCCTCCCCTTTCACTCAAGGATGGCCTCTATTATATATTCTTTGAGGCATCAAAACCATAGGATATTTTTGAGGAGAGGATTTGGTTCAACCAACAAGATTGAACTTACCTTGAATAGGAGATAGCTCGAACAAATCCCTTAACCAACTGAGAACTCTCGGAAACCACCTCACAAAACAAGGCATGATGGTTGCAACAAATTCATCTCCCCCCCCATAAATGTACACATGGAAATGAAAAATGGATTATCACTCCCTAAGATACTCTAGGGGAGCGATGATTAGGGTTTTATCCCTCCTTGTATATGGGAAAGGGGTGATGAAGCTTAATTAAGGCCAAAATATCAAGGAAAAAGGTAGTACTTTGACCTCCAACCAAAATATTTCCTCTTCAACATGTCTAGGGAGTATGACATACTTTTTCTCATGGTGATGAAGTTGTGACACTTGGTAAAGTGAAACACTTAAGTGTATAACAGATGCAACACTAAAGTGTGAAATTTGGTGGTGTGAGACTTACAACATTTAGGTGTGACATTAGGTAATGTGACACTTACGACACTTAAGTGTGACATTTATTGGTGTGACACTTAGGTGTGTAACAACATGATCCAAATATTTGGAAGTGGGTGAATTTCGGTTTGCTTCCATGTCATGCCTCAAAAGGAGGTCCTATCCTTGACATATTTATGAGGAGATCTGATATGAATGTAGTTAGCACAGTTAAGTGCCTCAGCCCAAAGCTTGGAGGGTAGAGACCTTGCATGAAACATGGAAGTGGCCATATCATTGAGAGATATGTTCTCCCTCTTAGCTACCTCATTCTACTGTGGAGTTTATGGTAATGTATGTTGTAGTTGTATATCTTCCTCTTAAAAATGATGTTGTAAATCCTTATTCACAATACTCATCCCCATTATCTGTGTATAATATATTGAGTCTCTTCATGTTATTTTAAGTCATTGAGATGCTCAAAAACTTTGGACTTCTTCCTGAGAAAATACACCCAAGTGTGTTGTGAGGAATCGTCAATAAATGTAAGCACACACCTCTCCGTGTTGATGGACGAATGAGGAAACGGTCCAATGAGATCATTTTTTACAAGATCCAAGGGAGAGGAGGACCTCCAAGCCTTCCCTTTCTCAAACTTCTCTTGATGATGTTTTCCAAGAACGCATCCTTGACAAACTCCTTTGGAAAACATTATGTTGGGAAAGCCTGTGAGCATTCCCTATTTGATGAGTTGATGCATGTTCCTGAAGTTTAGGCAACCAAATATCTCATTCTAGAGTCTACTATCATCAACAACTTGAGTTATTAGTAGTGAAAAATCATATTTAGAAACAAACTTACAGGATGTATATAAACGAGACTGGCGATTTACCTCACCAACAACAATCTTGGATTTATCATGCAGGTCATATATGGTTACTTAATCAAGTGTTGATTCCATCCTTTTTCATGTTCCTGAATGTGCTATCTGACAAACAGAGAGTAGATTCAAATATATATTTGGAACATGCAAGACGTTCTCAAAACTTCCATGTTAGAGTTCTACTCTCCCTTTTCCAGTGACTTCTATTGTGATATCATCACACATGAGGATGGGAGGTCACATGCATGAAATAATAAAAGACAAAATATTTTTAGTGGCTTCCATGTTATGGGATGTGCCTAAATATAGGATCCATGCATATGGAGAAGAACGAATAGAAATCAAATCATGAGAATTACCTCTTTTTCTGGCATTTGGTCTCCCGACTTATTCTTGGTATTCTCAGAAATGTAATCCCCAAGATTGTTCTATTGAAATGCCTTCTCCATGCATGATGATCCATAATGGTAGTTTTTATCCCCATTTCCTAGGGATAACTAATGAGATGATGTCTCGAGGCCCTCAGGTTGCATACATCATGTACCGAGAGACAGATGATCGATAGTGTCCACATGCACATATAAAGACTCACATCACCACCACATGTCCTAGGTTCATCACGATGGCATTAACCACATCAACTTTCTTCCGAAAGACAATGGGTGTTTCCCCATGAGGTAAAAGTCGGTTATTGTGGTAAGTGTCTCTTTAATATTTGAGGAATTTGAGTATGCTCCATTTTAATTTGCTTTTGATTATGTAACATCTCCTTGGAAATTATGTTATTTTCCCTATTTCACCTTGGTGGTTGACATTGCGCCCTAGTAAGTGGTAACCCTTAGGGATGGGTTTTCTCCTTGAAGCTTCCCTTGATGAGTCATCATGCCATTCCCGATCATACTTATCACTTTCCACACTTCATCCCCTCATCTCTTTATCTTTTGGGATTTTTGGGTGTACTGCCCAAGAAGGGATTGTATCTCATTTCATGGGAAGGGGATGAAGGCCCAGAGGGAATGTAGATGGAAAAAGATAAAATCCAAATCATAACCTTTTGTATTCTCTCTGAAAGAGGTCTTTAGAATAATGAAATATTTCTCCTAAAAAATCAAATACCTCTAAAATCAAATACACACACATATATATAATGTCCCACTTGTTGAGGAATATACAAAAGTGTGTTACAAGCTTGACTTTACCCCTATGGAACTCTCTATACCTCTCCCTTCAAGTGACATTGTGGTACTTCCCCCCAAGATTTATTTTACTCATAGGGAGTACCTAGTCATTCTATACCTTAATTAATTAATGGTAATAAATGGGCTTGGAAAAAGGATGCATTGAAAACGAAGGTGCAACACATCCTCTACAAAGGCACCCATAAATGAGACACTAAAAACCCTTGTATGTCATGAACCCTGTGCCCAAAAGTATTACCCTCCATCCACTTCATCTTCTCCACATGAAATAGAGAGGGGTCCACCTGGGAAACACTCCTTGACTTGGGGAATCATTCACCCAATAGGTAACCTTGTCAACCCTCCCATACCTAAGCTTGGAAAATTGTATAAGGTCTTTGAGCACTTGCTTAATTTGATGAGGTAGTTTTTTCTGTACATTCTTGGATGGGTATTATATTAAATGTGATTTTAATTTCCATGATTCTTTGACTTGAGATCCTTGTAGTGAACACTTGTCTATCTTTGCAGGACCTTGACTAGTGGACGATTTGGAGGAACAAGCCCAAATTGGGCATTCATTGGGGAAAGAACCCCACAGGTTGGATCCATGACCCACACCTTTGAGGAAGGTAGAATATGAAAGTTTCCTTTGGAGGCAAAGGAGGACACCATGGAGGACCTTACCTAGCCCCTACAAGCCCAACAAATTTTCCTTTGTAGGTCAAAACATCACTTTAGAGGGCTTTATGTCACCCTAGGGCTAGGGTTTTTGTGGTGATGATGGAAATTTGACACATTTTGATGGGAAGAGCCCTTGCAGTGAGGAGGAGACCTTTGGATTGAGGACATATGTCCTTTGGAGGCCTAGTTCTATCTCCTTCATCCCCAATGAATTGAACAAATCGCCAAAATGTTACCCTAGAGAGGGTTGACGTCACCCTTTAGGGTTTCTTATGTGCATTTTTAAAGTTAAATTTAATATTTCTTTGTAAAGGGGAAAAATAAAGGGAGAATGGCTCCCATATTTTTTGGTTTACCCTAATTTATGTGGAAAAATACTTTTTAGGACTTTTGTAAAAATAACTATCATTGACATTTCATTTTATCATAACTCTCCCATCTTGGAGAAGATACTTGGCTGAAAGTTTTTCCCTCCTTGGGAAAAATCGATTTCTCTCTTTCTTATGCAAAATTTTGGATGTTGAGGGTTTATCTTGTGGAGGAAAGTGGTGCATTATCTCTTGAAAGCTTGTATCTTGTTTTGTGGTGGAATTTACTTAGTAAATTAGGGTTTGATCTTGCATCTTGTGGAATTGGTAAGGAAATTTCTACATTAGTTGGTATTTTCTTCTTGTTACATTCTATTCTTGTTTGAAACCCTAGGAGGAGTATAAGTGTATACACCCTCCACCAAGTTTCATTTCATTTGTTGGTTGATAATTTTATTTTGGAAAGGTTGCTAGGAGGAGTACAAGGGTGTACACCCTCCTAGATTTACCTTAGTTTGGTTTTCATGCCCTAGGGATTAAAATGGATTACTGATGCAGGAGCATCGTCAGCAAGCACGCGTGGCAGGAAAACGCAGTGCCTAGGAATCATTGCGGAATATTAAAACGCTGGAAGTTACTGTGAATCTTTTAGAGATGATTGAAAAATGGAAGAAGATCAAACGCTTGGAAGATGAATGATCACGAGTGATCTAGGAGTTTCACTCCTAGTCTTGAATATAACTGAACTTAGGTAGAAGTTAGGTTTTCATTTTGGAGTAGACGGGTAGTTGGGGGGGAACCTGTTGATGGGTCTTAAATCCCTTGACTCAACAGTAGGAACCAAACCTGCCATCAAGGCCCAATTAGACTCTGCAGCATTTAATAGTGGAATGGTTCTCCATATCTTATGATCCGGCCAAATTATCAATGGGCTTTACGTTTTCTTTTGAAGACGCTTCCTTTAGTTTGGACTATTCTCTTTTGTATATTTTCTCTTAGGTGGGACCGATATGAGATGTAAGCCAGTATAAGCCAACTTGGAAATGAAAATGGAATTAATATTAACTAAGGGGAAGAGGTTGAACTTGGGATAACCCGTTGCTCAAGCATGCAGACGACAATTTTATACCACGGGCCTAGTACTAATACATTAACCATGTGATCATCCAATTACTATCTAAGATACTAACTACCAGAAAGAAAACACATATGCAATGAGATAATGG
>JZKD02S2172549.1:18685-30729 GCA_000966675.3 Picea glauca
TGAGGTGGGGGCACTGCATCAATTACACCCCTAGGGATATTCTGGGTCTAACTATCACATCCAAGAATCCATTTACCGAATAGATTAAAGGCACTAATTTGAAAATTGCATTGGAGAAATAAATTACTTGCATTGGAAAACATGATTTAACGAGATATTGATTAGGTTCAAAGTGCAATCAATTGTATGCTTTATATGACTACTTGAGCCACTAGGGCGTCTCATTTAGCCAAAAAAAAAAATTGTTGTCATAACTAAAAGCTACAGCCAATAGGGTTGCAGAAAAACACTCTATAACTTTTACTTTTTCTCTCTTTTCAACCGTCAAAATTTGCTAGAAAGTTGCCATAATAATCTACTTGTCATTGTGCATCTTTTGTGTGGTTTACTTGTAATTTTTGGTAATTGGAATTTTCTTCTATAGAAATATTTTTCTACAGCCATAAGGCTGTCATAATATCTCTTCAATAATATTACTTAACAACCTTACATTGTTTCTAAAGTCTTGTCTTATCTTACTTGAGTTATATTAGTCATTGCTAGATTTATCTCTTGCATATTTAACTATACTTTCAATGACCTATTTATCATCTTTGATTGTTATTTACTTGTTGATTTATATAATTTTTTACTACTGCTATATAGGAAAAAAATATTCACTTTTTTGTCCATTGGATATTTTGTCTTGTATCTCTTCAATTTGTCTTGTCTCAGGAAGGTCTAACACTTTGGTGTAGATACTTGAGACCTTTGGCAATTTCCCTCAACCACAATAAATCATTTCAAGACTCCCTTCATTTCCATATTTGATCTATAGGGGGTTATATTTATGTCTCTTCATTTCCCATCTCAATCCCCCCAAGGTCACTCGAGATTCCCCCTTTGTGTAGGATTTCTCCTTCACTAAAGCGCAGGGAGGATTTATGTAAGGTGACAGTGAGTATACTCTCCCATAGTTCTCGCCATCTTGTGTATTGGGTCAAGTTTTTCCCAACCTACAATTTTCATGATAACAATAGCCACAATTACAGTAACCACGTTTTGACTTCCCTTTTCACCTTTGGAGCTAGAGGAATCATTGAAGGGTTTGGAATTGACTCCTTTCTCTTGTTAAGAATGTGCCTTTCCCTTTCCTTTATTCTTGGACTTCAAATTGGATGTGTTGCTTCTCTCATGCACAACAAGTGCATGCACATTGGAACCCTTGATTGTCCCCATTTTGATGAGCTTATCTTGTTCATGCATTAGGGACTCAATGAATCGATCCAATGTAGGAATTTTCCACACTTCTCCTTAAGTGAATCTCATTGTATGGAATGTTGAGACAAACACTACATACTCCAGACCAATTTTGGACAAAATAGAAAGGATCAACTGATTGTGTTGAATTTATTTGTCAATACCACATCCCCTTAGATGAAGGAGAAGGGACTCGAACTTCGTGAAGAAGTCTTGGATATTATCAAAGATTCTTGGATCCAAGGAATTGAACTCTACCTAGAGCATGTGACCTCTGATCTCGTCCTATTTTCCAAAGAGATATTCCAATAAATTTGTCCAAATCTCATCTAGAGTAGTACAAGATTCAATGTGAAACAATATCTCGATGGACATTAACATGCTAATAAGACCGTAGGCCTCATCCATGCACTTGAAATACCTATTTTTCTTGAAATTTGATGTTGGGTCAATGTTTGTAGCCATTTTTATTTGATACAAGCCTCTACTTCTAAGATGATGTAGAATTTTTAGCTTCCACTTGAAATAATTATGTGGCATGAGAAGAATTTCTCATGAAAACTCCATTCTTTCGGTCTACATATTCCTCCTAAACCTAGAAACAAATTTCCTATGCTCTTTCTCCTAGCAACAAATCTATGATACCATGTTAATTTTTGGGGAAACTTGCATAGAGAACCTAGCTAGCAAAAAAATATCACAAATATTACAAGAGAGAAAAGAGAAAGAGATACAATCTTAAAATTGTATTATATGAATGAGTAAAATGAATAATACACATGATATACTCTACATGGATACGTGAATGTTCCATAGTAGTGATCTAGAGAGATCTAGACATTCACTAATAGAAACCGAAGTAATATTCCACCTAATCCTAGTTAATTGCTGCATGCAATCATCAATGAAATGAGTGACATGTGTGGAGGTGAGAGAAACTAATGAATACACATGATATGCGCCCTCCTAGCTACATGTGTGTGATATGCGCTCTCCTAGTGAGTAAACCAAGGTAAACATGCAACTACAAGTGTTAAAACCAAGGTTTGCATGCATAAGTGTCCTCCACTAGTCTAACTGAGGTGTAATTGACTCTAAAATTAAGAGGGAAGGCACCCTATTTGGTATGAGGTGCCCTAATTTTTAGGGTAATATTCTAAAGAGAGAATATTCTCATCTATGGAAGCACCCTCAAAATTAGACAATCAACCTTAGGAAAAAAATTACCTAGGTGAGTGTGTAATATCTCCAACACACACTAGTCCAAAAGTAGATTGAGGAATATGTATAACCCCTACTTATTTTATTCTCTACTTTCCTTTATTGGCCATAACTTCTACAAATGTTAAATCTCATTAATAGAACTCTTCTTCTTCAATGTCTCTATGGGAAAAGGGACAAGAAAAATGGAATTTTGTTTTCAAGTAGTCCTTAACCTTATCGAGTCAATCATGCACTGTAAAAGGTATCCCAATAACATGGTGAAGTGCAAGTTCTTGAGCTATTGTTGAGGCCTTTACAAAATCCAAATATATATGTTGTGACATATATCTTGAATACAAGGGTTATGGTTTCATCCCTTGTAGACATTGAAGCTAGGGTTTTGTGATTAAACCCTAGATTATACTTCTTGACAAGTGAAGGAGAGGAGATGTCTTTCCTTAGAGCACTTGCTAGTGTAATGTTTTCTTGTTGCATCTCCTTGGCATTGGTCAGGGTTTTTATTCATTTTCCCTAACTAGGGTTATGGAGACCTAGAGGATTGCACTAGCACAGGGATGAGGTTATGGTATGTACATGAACTTCATTTGTAATATCCCCCTGCAGAGCCCCAGTGGTAATTATGAATTGCAAACATGTTTGTTAGGCTGGTGAGTTGAGTTATAATAAGCTAGGAGGCTTATGTGATGATTAGGCCAGAGAGCCTAGGATGCTAAGGCCAGGAGCCTGTTTGGTATATGTAATTATGAAAAATCGTTAATAAAAATTATACATCGTTGCGTGAAGATCCTCCACAAAGAAAGAGTTATGGGGGACTAACCTCCACTAGGTGGGGAAGGGGCTAAGTGTCTAGCAATAGGGGCTAAGTTAGAGGGTTTACCTCTAAAGGAATAATATTATATTATTATTTCCTAAAGGCTAAGGTTTGACATAATCTTTGTTGTCCTAAGTTCCTAGGGGAAAGGGGGACGAGTGTTAAGTGGAGCTCATGCAACTTCAAGGAGACATGTGTCAACTTGGGCGCATGCAGTTTTAAGTGGGAAAGTAATCTTGTTTTTGGGATCTCATTCACGAGTCTCACGATTCGGAGGAGGGTCACGATCCTTCACGATTGTTTTTTCACTCTCGCGGGGTTAGTCACCCTAGAAGTCCACCATACTCCCCACCGATGCATGCACTAGTGTAACCTGCAGACACTAGAGTTGTCCTGCGTATTTCCTGTGAAGCCCGATGAATTTTTATTTTTCCTGAGTTGTGTTGTGTCGTAGTGGTTGGTGGTTGTTGCCAACGTAGTTTTGGCTAAGCTTGGTTTGTTGCCACTTTCGATGTCCATACATGTTTTCTGTTGATGTTGTCACCTGTGTGTTAGTTGAATGTTGTTGTTTTATTGCTTAGAAGTTGAATTGAAGAATCAAGTTTTCGGGCCTGTGAGCAACTCTCCCGGGTGAGAGATTTTGTTGGGAAGTGAGTTCTCCTAGAAGGGAGCCTCGTAGAAGCTACAGTACCCTGAGACTTCTGGTCTAGCATGTTGTTGAATCCCAAGGTAAGGGAGGTGTAGTAGCCTATGAACTTGTACTAGTGAAGGTGTACCCTCATGGGGTGGAGTAGGCGTGTGGGGAATGAGGGTTTGTGGGTTGTGGGAGTAAGTGGCTCCTAGGATAAAATATCCTTCCTGTTGTTTTGTGCAAATTTCTTTTTGTCCTTGCCAAGCCTAGAAGTCCCTTGCCCAATGGAGTTTAGTCCTAGCTCGGGGGTAACCCACTGCTAAGCATGGTGAGCAGCGTGGTCTATGGCTGGGAGGTTTGTCAAAGGTTTGCACGCAGTTGGTGTACTTCAGTTGAAAGATAAATACCCATTCTTATGTTCATTTACATGTTGTGTATATGTACATGTGTTATAATTCATGAATATTGCCTGTATATGTTGTTATATTATGGGTTTTTCTTGTGAGTACTTCATGTATGCTTTTATTGTTATTTTCGCATTAATCTATATATGAACATAATATGTTGTGTGTTTATGTTTATATTTATATGAATATGATAATTGTTGCTTCTATGAGTATTATGGCCCGACCTGTGTGGTCAGGGGTGTTACAAAATGGTATCAGAGCAGAGAAAAACAATGATTAAGTCATTAAGTAGCACTACCCGGAAGGGGTTGGTGGTCGGGGACATTACAAAATGGTATTAGAGCCAAGGTTCAAGCATTGAGCCTAGATGGGCTGGATAAGTGGTCATTGGAACCAAGGTTTCAAGGAGGAATTTTGTCAAGAAGAACAAATTTTGAAACTCAGATAATTTTGAGTGCCAAGAGGTTACCTTGACCATGTTACGAAGCTCAAGAGGTGTAGCGGTATTATAAAACCATGAAAAATGTGGTATTGGGCCGCAGATTAATGTGGGACATTGGAATCTATTCAGGAGAAGGAGGACAATTCCCGACTGTCAGATCTGGAGAAAAGTGCAGGAGGGTTAATCTGCAAGTCCTTCTGAATTCAAGACTTCGGCAAAGTTATGTGTTATAGAAAGGAAGAGGTTGAAGGCCCGAAGCCCTGAATTTTTCGAAGTGGAACTACACTTTAGATCAAGGGAGAAGAGATCAATCGTTTGATTGGGCTGAAGTGAATCAGAACTGTTGGATCAAGACAAAGGTGGAAGCTACAGCATTGTATGAAGGGTGAAAACTCCCAAAGCTCTGAAGTCTGGAATTAATCCAGACCATCTATCAAGAGGGACATGTGTCAACAGATTGGCTTGTTCAGGATTTCGACATTCGGGAAAATTAGTGTATGTTGGGGTACGAACTCCTGAAGCCCGAAGCTTTGAATCCCGAAGAGCCAAAGTAGCAATTCATGATGACATCACTTGGATTGACATGGACACATGGGTTGTGTGCAACGTGTCAATGGGTTTTGAACCTGTGGAAGATTGAAATTCCATTTGGAACATGACGTGTGTCACCCATCTAATTGGGCCACATGTCAGTCATTAGTATTCCTCCACAGGGCACTCCGTTTAAGCATGGCTAGTGGGCCCACACTGGCATTGATCATGATACACCAAGATCGATGGCTAGAAGGCATTGCGGGGACCCAAGTTGCACATGAATTAATTCTCCAAGGTGGTCTCGCAATCCAAACCACGGTTTCACCGAGGGGTTACGTGTCAGCATTAGAAGAATTGCGGGGAGAAAGGCAAGTTACTCCAAAATTTCAATGCGTTCCCCTGCAACTTGAAAGGTGTAAAGATTGATACGACATGTTAGTGTTTGAACATTGAAACCTTGGGGCCCAAAGAGTGTGTGGCACCAGATGCTGCAGTTTGGAGACTGGACTCTCTGAAATCATTGTGCTATGTTATGAATGGGAGGGATGCCCCACCATTAATGGAAGAAAGGCAAGGGGAGGGTGCGGAATTGATTACGAGCCATCGATCTGAGCATTGATGATCATAGCCGATGAGACTTGCATGAAGATTAACCAATATATGAAAATAGTCATATCCACTTGTTGAGGATTATATCACATTTCAATTGTTGGTTGTTGATGAACAGTGGACCATAGATCCACTCCCCACACATCGCGAGTTCTCCCATTCGACACTCTGAGGAGTTACAATGACTTGGGTTAGGAACTTCCGAAGCCCAAATTTCCTAAGCCCAGAGACCCGAAGTTCTAAATAAGCACCTATCGACCTAGTGCTAGGCCATAGCGATGGTCCCATGTGAATTAAGGGCTCAAGGAAAATTGGGGCTAGCGCCCAAAAAACAAAAACTGCGTTAAAGAAAGGAAAAGGGGTTAGGAAGGAATTCTGTGGGTTTCGTCTGGTTCGAGCCTACATCAAAATAATACTTAAGACCTGGGAACTTTATGATAGGGTCCAACAAAGATCTAAGAGCCATTAGCTCAGAGAAAATAGATCGTTTCACAAGAAGTGCATCAAATAAGAAGCACAAGTTCTAAAGGATAATATCTTTCTTCTCAAGGATCATAATTGATCAAGGAATCTTTGATTGGAAAGGTCTTGGAAAGAGTATTCCATATTTCATGGTTACATTAAAATAGAAAAAGTGCTAGAGATGTCTTGAGATAGAAGAAATAAGGAAGAAGGACAGGGAACATTATTTATTCTACATCTAATATTTTTCAGAAGTCATTGGATAAGATGTTGGGTTCGATAATCAGCATGGAAACCCCAAATGGAATTCTTGTTTAGGAAAGACAATCCAAGTGACAATATTTACACATCAAATGTGAATGTTAGGTGGATAAATCCATCTGTAATACATGATAATGCATGAACCATAAGTTCGTATGGAGATGCAAAGAATGGGAATAAGTAAGGAAGGTTTTATGGAATATGAAAGAGTTTGGAGATAAGATGTGACATCTCCAAGGATCATCCCTACAGATTGGAGATAGCACCTCCATTATTACTATCAGAATGAACAATGGAAGCATGGCCTGAAGGTCATCAAATATGGCATGACAAAAGTTGAATATGCATGTCAGAAGGCTAAATCAAATTGCTTCAAGAAATAAGTTGGTGTTAACTAACCAAGGTTACTCAGAGAACATGACTGGAATTATAATTTGTTCATGTAGGAGCTGAATCAAAGGAATCCAAACAATAATGGAATGTTGAAAATTAATATCAACATAATATGTGATGGAAACTATGCAAAGTAGACAAGGAAAAACTACTAGATGGAGTCAATTCCAAGAACATCCTAAGATAATGGAAGAAGAAATCATGAGATAGATATCCATATAATAGGAATTCATGTCAACACTCCAAGAAGGAAATCTAGAATAGTATAGGATTGTTGATGCACTCCAAAGGTGTGAAGGTATTTCCATAAGAGCATGAAGATATCAAGTCAAGAATAATTTAAAAGTGAAGTGACTTCTAAAGAGAAATCAATAAGGAACCATGAAGAAGAAACGGTTCTATGCATGGTTTTGATTGCAGAGGAGATGGTGCCTGAAAAGAATCCATATTAAGTAACATAGAGCCATGAATGACAACCCAAAATCTTGGAGGTATCACCTGAATCTATGATGGTAAGGTAAAAGAACGACTTTCAGTTAATTTTATGCAGCTAGAAAAAGGGAAGAGAAGAGTACAAGAAAACCTCAAGTACTAAAGTATTATGTCGGGAAAGGGATGAAGAAGTTCAATCCCGAAGAGTAACTAGATGTTGAAGAATCTAGAGTCTACAAAACAACTTTATTTAGAATTTAATTCATCCAAGTACGAGTTGGGATAGTTGGATCTAGAAAATTAATGAAAGCTGAAGGTTAATATCGACTTAGTTTGGGACTATAAATGAAAAAGCATCAAAAAGTGATTTGGCTAGAAAGTGCTCAGTTCAGAACTAATGATGCACAATTATCACAGTGGGAGAACAAGAAGATTCAGGAATCCAAGAAGAATTGAAGACTTTTGGGATCAACAAAGAAAAGTTGCACATGGGAAATAAGTTGTTGAAATTGTGGTAGAAGCAGTTGAATTAGGGTTGGTTGAACAACCATAAGGAGAAAAATAATTATTTCATGTTGCAAGTGTTGTTGATGATGTTGCTACATATGGAAGGAAGAAATAGAAACTTGAAGGTTGGTTAGGTTTAATAAAAGAAGCATGAAAGATTCTACTTCCATCAGCCATACAGGTAACATCAAATTTATTAATGGAAGTCATGCAGGTATGATTTTTTATTACTCTATTTTCATAATTGTTGAAGGGAATTTAGGTAAGAAATTCCTCAACCAGAGTTATTTTATAAAATAACATGATTACATTAATTGAATGCATACCACTGGATGTGGTAAAGGCTGGAGGCCTGTATTAATTCAAATATTTTTAGCTTCTGAATGCACACACTGACATAGTAGAATGTCACGTGAATTTGGTTATGGGGTAATAACCAAAGAATTAAAAGATAAGAAATTGTTATAGGAATGAATGCTAGTAAATCTAGTCATCAATGAGACCAGAACATGGTTGGATATGGAAAAGTATGTATATGTAAAGGTTATGAGCCACACAGGTAATAAAAACTTCCTACCTTTAAATAAAACTTGGGATGCAACCTTTTTGCTAACACTAATGAACACCACAGAATTATATTATTGGTGTAGTGTTTGGTCGAAAAGGAAGGCATCCAATTAATTGGTAAGACAATATGAAGTGTGTGGAGAATGTGTCAACACATTGGCCAGAATTACAACTTATGGATGGTGAGATACATGACTAAGATAAATAGCATTATGTAATTCAATGCAAGGTGCACTGAATAAGTATTCATTGAGAATTGCACTCATACATAGTAAGTGATAGAATTGTGTACTAAATACAATTGTTGAATGTGTTTTGTAAGTACATGCATATATATTATTGCATGGAAATAATTGTTACTAACAACTGAAATGTTGTTAACTCATGAAGCTGAGGACATTTCAGGAGTTGCTAGACATTACAACAGGAAAGTTGCAAGTCAAGTAGTCACATGAATACTGACTACAGAAAATTCTTTTTTCATAAAAAGAAGTAATGAACTTACAAATATTAACTAAGAACAAGCCTAAGCATAGAATGATGAGTCATTCTATTTTATTAAATTGTTTGGAAATTATGATTGAATTGCTAGGTGCAGACAATTCTAAGTTCACTGCATATGGTTTTGTACATATTACAATTGAATTATGATGTACAGGAAATACTGACAATTTTTTGGCAGTATGTAAGATGAAGCCTTGCAGGAAAATGGTATGCAGTTTGGTGCTTGTGGAAAACCACAAGGAAGGTTGCAATCCTAATATGGAAACAACCAAGAAGAATTATGAAATAGAATTTCATGCTTTGGGGAAAAGTTGAATTCCCTTTTTGAACTAAGTTTGAGTTCCTAAATGAATTATTTTATGTTCTCTCATGATAATTGCATGTGTGTGATGCAGATGAGACAATATTGGCTAAAGTGAGAATGTTGGAAGAAGAACTATTGATAGAGACATTGAGGCCCTTTAATGGAGGACCTTGGTGAGAGGCTCTGGTAGTGGGTTGGCACTCTCCTTGCATGTGAAAGCCTTGGAAAGATGGATTGTTGGCAGATTGTGTAGCAGTGAAAGGATACATGAGCCTGGAAGGGTGAGTTCAAAAAGGAAGAGGCAACTCAGAAATTCTTATGGAATGGTAGCTGCCATAAGGAGGGTGTGTCAAATCGTATAGTGAGTTGGATTCTTTATGAAACAACTCTATAGAGTAGAGAAAATGAATTCCAACTGTAGTGTGAACACCAGAATTGGTGTTGGAAAGTAGAGCACTAGGTGGACAACAGGCTTCCAATAGCTAAAGCTTGGAGTTTTTTGAAGAATTTTTTTGAATTATGTATGTATAAACAAGTTGCACTTAGGACAGTGCAAAAATAAGGGGACGGGATTGTAATATCCCCCGGTAGAGCCCCAATTGTAATTATGAATTGTAAACATGTTTGTTAGGTTGGTGAGATGAGTTATAATAATCTAGGAGGCTTATGTGATGATTAGGCCAGAGAGCCTAGGATGCTAAGGCTAGGAGCCTATTTTGTATATGTAATTATGAAAAATCATTAATAAAAATTATACATCGTTGCGTGTAGACCCTCCACGAAGAAAGAGTTATGGGGGACTAATCTCCACTAGGTGGGGAAGGGCTTAAGCTAGAGGGATTACCTCTAAAGGAATAATATTATATTATTATTTCCTAAAGTATAAGGTTTGACATAATTTGTTTTTTCCTAAGTTCCTAGGGGAAAGGGGGACGAGTGTTAAGTGGAGCTCATGTAGCTTCAGGGAGACATGTGACAACCTAGGTGCATGCAGTTTTAAGTGGGAAAGTCAACTCATTGTCGAGATCTCATTCATGAGTCTCACGATTTTGAGGAGGGTCACAATCCTTCACGATTCAGTCTGCACTCTTGTAGGTTTAGTCACCCTGGAAGTCCGCCATACGTTAAGTCATCAAGAGGGCGCAAGGATCCCTTTGGAAGAAGAAAAGGGTAGAATCCCTTACAAAACCGAGTAAATCGAAAAGCTCAGAAGGAATAGTGGTTCGGGAGCATAAGAAAGACCTAGAATAGTCAAGATCGCAAGAGGAATCTCAAAGGTCGTAACCTTTGACAATTATATTTTTTCCCAATTTGGGAGGGATTAAAATATCAGGAGGAATAGTTTGGGTCATCGATCTAGGAGAATATCTGACCATCGATTCCTTTCGTTGAGATGGGGATTTTGCGGATAGGGGAAATTGTGAGGAGTGGAACGCAAACTCCTGAAACACGAAGAGGATATATGGATTGTTGGATCATGGAGGGTCATGGACCATTGATATGACACAAGTGGATTTCAGGAATCATAAATTGGGATAAAGGAGGTAAGCTATCTCCCAATTTTGTGAATCGTGAAGTCCCAAAACATGAAGAGGAGATCTAGGTCATTGGATCATGGAGGGTCGTGGACCATTGATCTGACGCGAGCGGATTTCAAGAATTGGAAATCGGGAGAAATCAGGTGAGTTGTCTCCCAACTTCGTGAAAAGAGAAGTCCCAAAATGCTCGGAAGTTGAGCCCCAGGTTCTAGCCAGAGGTAACATAGGCAGAAGCCAAGGGGAGGAGCTAGCACTTGCTAGGCTCTTATTTTGTATTTGAGGATCGAGAGAGTTGGAAGTGACTCATATCAAAACACCTGAAACCCAAATTCGTAAAGCGCCTTTTGGATCAGCACTTGGTCCAAGTCGGTGATCACATGAGGAACGCTTACGCCCAGTGCTAGTTCACGTGGGTGAAGTTTCATGAGGACCTGTGGATTTAGGTCATGAAGGTTCTAGAAGGGATCCAAAGAGCTACTCCAGCTCAGAAAAATTTGAAGATCCATTGACCGAGAGGTCGGCAAACCCCACTAAGGTGGGGGCACTACATCAAGTGGTATCAGAGTCGTTTATTTTTTTTTTCTTGCAGACAACAACAAAAGGAGAGAAGAGACAAAAGAAATCAAATTTGTACTATGTGTGTGGGAGACAGTTACCATAATGCCACCAAGGAGACGAGTGGAGCCACCTTTATCCAATCATGTTGTAGAAAGAGAAATGTGAGAGCTTCGTGAAATATTAGAGGCGATGGAGGCAGTGCAAAGGAGGGCACCTGATGTTGGAGACATCTGCGATGTAGAGAGTGAAGCAGTTTAAGTCAAATAATATGCAAGGGGAAATGTTGTCAAATAATTCTTGTTGAAAGCAGTTGTTAGATTGGGAGCTAGAGCCAAGTTAGAGGTTCCAATGTATGAAGGCAATTTGGATGTTGAAGAGCTGCTGGATTGGAGAAGATCCATGGACAAATATTTCTACTATGAAGATTTTGATGAGGAGAAAAGAGTGAGACATCTTTTCACCAGGCTAAAAGGACACACAAAAATGTGGTGGGATGAACTACAAGCTGAGAGGAGAAGCAAAGGAAAATAGAAGATAAAGAATTGGGACATAATGGTAGCCAAGCTAAAAGCTAAATTCATGCCCAAATATTATCAAATCAATCTGTTCAGGAAGCTGTAG
>JZKD02S2172604.1:0-26214 GCA_000966675.3 Picea glauca
TTATATACACCATACACAATTCTTACTGCAGACACTCGACTCGACATGACTAATTTAAACACGGGAAAAATAGAAACATAAACTATTTTGCGAGAAACGCCAGGAATGAGATTATTCCGTTGAAATTGAAATGGCTACTCCACCATAACAACACCCCTGCAAATCTCTCGCAGATGTCTGTTTATTCACGTATGTCTGCCTTATTGTCTTATTTCTTTTGATACCCACCCTTGTGAATAACAACGCTCACGTCGCTCATACTCCTGTTAAATTTTCTTCCTCTCGGGTGTTTCAGATCTGATCTGCCACTGTTAACACATCCTCCTCCTATTGTTGTTGATTCTCTATTTCTCTTCAGTGGCATACACAGTAAATACCATCATACAGAAGTACACACGTCGACTAAGAGCCTGTCTAAGGACACTACCAGTCATCCTTCACCTTCACCTGTTGTTTTTCCTGTAATGGTTCTGATCCAAATGGATGTCGGTGGCTTCCCACCTATTCCAATTGGCTCATTTTGGCAGTGTTCCAGTTTGCAGTTTTTTCCTAGTTTTCGAGTCCCTGACTTCTGGGGCCGTTTTGAGGCCCTAAACAACGTTTTTAGGGCTCGCCACAATTGGACTCTAGACAATATCAAATTTTTACAACAACATGTGTAATCCTCGGATAGACCTTTCCAACGAGCTATCGTGCGCCTAAAACAGAGATCGTATGTAAAAGTTATGACCCCGGGAAGTTGATGTAGTAACTTACTCCAATCGGGCCCACATGACTTTTGGCGCTTCATCTCCTACGGTTAGGTTTTTGGATGTATAGGGTTTTGGTATTCATGTTTATTGTAAAAAGGCTTGGAGAGCCTCATTGTAACCATCTTCTTGCGAATGAGCGCAGTCGTCACATCTCTTCTCAAAGATAAGCCGCCACCATTCTAGCAAGCTTGTTTCAGTCTGCATTTTACAGTTTCAACGTATTTCCTTATTGAATAGAAGTCAGTTTTACTGTATCTCTGTTATTGTTTCTTGTGTTTATGTGTTAAGAATAATAACAATCTGTATTCATTTCGTTCTGCTCATAAAGTCTGGATCATTGGTATCAGAGCGGTCTACTCCTTGTCATTCTTAACGCATATCCCTGACGAGGTTAGGGTACAAAGAATTGGGTCTCGAGCTTATTTCTCTTGAGGACAAAAGCTCTCACACGCCCAAGCAACCTCTCATGGCAGGAGAAAAAAAAGACGATGGGACAGGAGATCCTTTCAAAATGTTGCTTGAGGCACCCGTCACGCAACAAAGGAACGAGATGATGGATAATTTTGCACAAATCCTTCGCCGACTACCAACAAACAACGCATCTTCCTCGAGCGGAGGCGCTACCCCCTTCAAGGTACAAATCAACTTTGATATTCCTATATTTGAAATTCAAATAGATGCAGATGTTGTAGACAAATGATTGAATCTACTAGAAGGGTATTTTTCTGTCCATAACTTTTCGAATAGAGAAAATATTACTTTTGCGCTCCTCAAAGTCGTTCCCCATGTGAAAGATTGGTGGAAAAATTTCTGTGAGCAAAAGAAAACTGAGGAACCTTCATTATTTACAGTTGCGGTCACCTGGGAATTCTTCAGGGATGTTATTAAAGAACAATAATACCCTGTCGGAAGTTATGACGACCTGTATACAAAATGGACCACACTGTGGCAGGAAAGAGACCAAGCAGTGCCAGAGTTCACAAATATATTCCATACCTTGCGCACCAAGCTGGGTATCAAATATTTTGAGCGACATCTGGTGCTCAAGTATCGTGGTGGTCTGCATATATACATCTAGACCGAAATGGATTTTCTGGACATCTCGTCCTTGGGCGCGGCCTATCGATATGTCGTCAAAATCGAGCAAAAGCTTAAACAATAGACACAACAATTTGGGCCTGTGAACCACTCACAGTAAAAGTAAGGAAAGGGTGGCCCCAACCCACATAACAAAGGACAGAGCAAAGGTGTTCAGCCTCAGGACAACTAGTCTAATCCACAAGCAAAGAAGGACACTGCAAAGACGAAGAAAGATACTGGGAAGTGGTGTAAATTCCATAAAATCCCCTGGCATAACACTGTTGATTGCCGCTCAAAGTAGTCGTTGGTGGCTGAGGTGAAAGCCTCTGAATCATATGCGGGTTCTGACTCTGAGTCTGAACTAGAAAGGGGGAGACAGATCATTGATGCAGAATCCAATGCCAATGTTGCTACCACCAAGATCCAGCTCGGTGACCCAGACGAGCCAGAGGAAGGTGAGCACCTCTTTCATTCAGAGATGTGGGTGAAAGGTGCCCCGCTGCACTTCATCGTTGATAGTGGTAGCCAGAAGAACCTCATCTCAACAAATATAGTCAAGCGGTTGGCCTTGTCGACAACACCGCACCTGCAACCCTACACTATTGGATGGCTCCGTCAAGTAAGCGATCTTCTTGTCAACCAACAATGTCGCACGTCGTATGGCATCAAGCCCTTCAAAGACAAGGTATTGTGTGATGTTGTTGCTCTTGAAGTTTGTGATATTTTTTTAGGCCAGCCTTATTTATGGAAATGTCATGTTGTATATGAGTCTAGGCCTCACAATGTTGTTATTACTTTGAACATGAAATTGTACAGGATACCCGAGGCAGTCCCACCTAGTGTTATTTCCTTGATCTCTGCCAAGCAATGCAGGAAGGTCATCTCTCAGACCGGGAAGTTTGTCTTCTTCGTGATTCGCTCTCAGAGTAAGAGAAATATTGTAGTCACATCCAGGGCCTTTGCATCCGACCTCTCCACACAACAGAAGCAAGTGGATAAGATCGTGGAAGAATACAAAGATATCTTCTCCTCACCGATCGGGGTACCTTTTCTCCCATCGCTCTGACCCCCGACGCACCGCTACCCAATGGGCCTGTCTACCGCTGCTTTCTATTAGATAATAAGGCAATCCAGTTACAGATCCAAGAACTGTTCCACAAGTGGCACATTCGTCCCAACATTGATTACCGGGCCCTAAATAAAATCACAGTCAGGAACCGATACCAGATTCTCTGAATCGATGATCTCCTTGATCAGCTCAAGGGGACCAAATACTTCAGTAAGATTGATCTGAAGTATGGCTAGCACCAGGTCCCAATAAAACAGACATATGTATGGAAGACCGCCTTCAAATCAAAAGAAGGTCTTTTTGAATGGTTGGTCATGCCCTTTGGTTTGAAAAATGCTCCAACAAATTTCATGAGGATGATGGACAATATCCTACGACCTTTCACCAATGCTTTTGTAGTGGTGTATCTGGATGACATCCTCATCTACAGTAAGATTTGGGTGGAACACTTGCAACATATTCAACAGATTTTGCACACCCTGCAGTAGCACAAGTTATATTCCAACTTGGAAAAATGCTCCTTCGACATGGGCGGGGTCCAGTACCAAGGCTACATCGTTGATCAACATGGTGTGCATGTGGACCCAGCCAAGATCTAGGTCATCCGTGACTGGCCAACCCTAACCACACTCACTGAGCTTCATAGCTTCTTAGGCCTTGTCAATTTCTGTTGCAGGTTCGTGTTTGGAATCTCCCATGTTGCATGGGCCCTCAATCAAGTTACCAGGAGTGGTGGTAAGGAAAAATTTGTGTGGGGTTTGTCCCAACAACAAGCGTTCGATGATTTGAAACAGTGCTTGTGCTAAGCCCCACTACTTTCATTACCGGACCTGCAACAACCCTTTGAGATCGAGACAGATGCTTCAGACTATGTTGTGGGTGCAGTCCTCACTCAGCATGACCATCCCGTATCCTATCATAGTGAGACACTATCAGATGTCATCTGTAAGTACTCTACTTATGAAAAATAAATGTACTCAATTGTGAAAGCTTGACGCCAGTGGAGGCATTACATTCTTGGGAAGGAGATGGTCATCCACATTGATCATAAGCCACTGTAGTTCATGCAGACACAAGGCAAATTGCAGAATGACTGCCATAAAATTTGGTCCACATACTTGCAACAGTTCCACCTCAACATCAAGTATAAAATATGAAGCAACCAAGTTGTTGATTGCCTCAGTTGAATTCCAGTCGCGACACTCACCACGGTGCTAGAATCTTGCGGCCACGGGACCTTCGAATGCCCCCACCTCTATGAGACAGACCTTGACTTCACCACCACCTATCAAATGTTGGGCGCAAACTCGGTTGTCACTAATTTCCATCTTTAGGATGGGCTGGTGTGCCATCTAGGTCATCTCCGCGTTCCATCAAGTGAGCGAGCAAAGCTGATTTGGGAAGCCCACTACAGTTGGGTGGCAGGACACTTCGGAGTCGAAAAGGCAATGACAACGCTGTAGAAACATTTCTACTGGTCGAAACTTTGACATGATTTCGGCAAGTATATCAGGTTCTGCACTATTGCCAAACTGACCACTAAGAAACAGGGCCTGTACACCCCTCTGCCTACTCCGGACATGCTATGGGAACCCATCTTAATGGACTACATGACGGGCCTTCCGTCCACCAAAAGGGGAAATGATTGTGTTTTTGTGGTTTTTGATTGTTTTTCCAAGATGACGATTATGGCCACCTGCAAGAAGAGCATCACAACAGAAGCCACTACCAAGATATTCTTTTAACGATTCTGGGTACGTTTTGGAATCCCACAAACCATTGTCTCATATCAAGATAGCCGATTCCTCAACACTTTCTAGTCTAGCCTCTGGTCACTGTTGGACACCAAGCTCACCAAATCCACTGCCTTCCACCCCAAGACAGATGGCCAAACCAAGGTCGTCAATCAGATGATCGTGCATATCCTGCGCATGTACAATTCCAAGAACCCCCTCACATGGGATGAGAGTCTTCCCTATGTTCAACATAGCTACAATCGAGCCCTACATAGCTCAATCGGCCACAACCCCTTTCAGGTGGGGTTGGGATTTAAACCATTGGCTCCCATGGATGTTGAACTACCCCTTGCGGCCACCCCAACCGACTCGTCAGATGCTCCAATTGAAGCTGATAAAGCCACCTGGTTCATTGAGAAGATCCATCACATCCACCAACAGGTTCAAGATATTTTACAGAAGTCCAATGCCAAGTACAAACAACAACATGATCAACATCGGGTGCCACATAAGTTTTAGGTGGGAGACAAAGTGTGGTTGCACTTGCAGAAATAACGCCTTACAGGGCACCATCGAAAGCTTTTCCCACTCCATTATGGACCTTACACCATCACCAAGGCCGTGGGTGACAATTCTTTTGAGCTCAACATTCCCCCTTTCCTTGGCCTACACCCAATGTTCAATGTGGATCTTCTTCGACCATATTTCCCACCATTATTTGACACCTCAGAGATAGCAGAACAATTGAAACCAATAGAACTCAACCCTGACTACATGCAATAGGAATCCAATGATCATATTGTGTACACAAAGGTTAGGGGCACTCGCCAGCGAAGGATCCAGCGTTATCGAGTTGTCAAAGCAGAGTAACTCCTGCACCAAGGCAAGTGGCTCACTCAGGGCCACATTCAACATAAATTTCCTCATCTGATGGGGGAACTCAATGCAATGGAGACCATTCCTTCCTAAGGGGGAGGATTGTTCCATATGGATGTCGGTAGCCTCCCACCTATTCCAACTGACTCATTTTGACAGTTTTTTCCTAGTTTTCAGGTCCCCAACTTCCGGGGTCATTTTAAGGCCCTAAACATTGGTTTTAGGGCTCGCCACAATAAAACTATAGGCAAAGTTAGATTCTAATGGAAACATATGTAGTTCTCGGATAAAAATTTCCAACGAGATATCGTGCGCCTAAAATCAAAGATCGTATGCAAAAGTTACGACCCTGGGAAGTTGATGTAGTAGCTTACCCCAACATGGCCCACATGATTTTTGGCGCTTCATCTCCTAGGCTTAGGTTTTTGGATGTCTAGGGTTTTGGCATTCTTGTTTATTGTAAAAAGGCTTGGAGAGCATCATCGTAACCATCTTCTTGCGAATGAGCGCAACCGTCACATCTCGTCTCAGAGATAAGTCGCCACCATTCTAGCAAGCTTGTTTCAGTCTGCATTTTACAATTTCAACATATTTCCTTATTGAATAGAAGCTAGTTTTACTGTATCTCTGTTATTGTTTCTTGTGTTTCTGTGTTAAGAATAATAATAATATGTATTCATTTCGTTATGCTCATAAAATCTGGATCAGGTTCCCTTTCTTTCGGCCGATACACTAAGCTTCTTAGGCTGTGAATTAAGTGGAGTACGACTCATGTCTTGTAGTGGAAGCTTTGGATATAAAGACGACGAGGAGAGGGGAAAATATTTGATCCCCCGACATTTCAAAGGGGGTGTTAGACACATTGGAATGAGAAATCACCTTGTGAAAATCAATAGATTTCAACATCTTGCGACACCTCAAATTCACTTTGTCGGAGATTTGACTAGGCTTAGATGGTTCGAAGATTGAGTCTGCTACCTCATTTTCCTGTTGGATCTCTTATCCTTCGTGTTGCTCGATCACTACCATTTTTGTATCCTTTGCGTGGCATACTTGGTGAGAATCTTCTGAAACCTTCGACCGATTAAGAATTAAGGCTTGTCCGATGCAAATCCAGTGCCTTCCAGAGAGAAATAGCAGAGAATGACAACTTCAGTCATAGATTCCTCCTAGTTACAGATGTTCAACACTTATAATTGTTTATTTAGGCTAAATATATCGAAGCCCAAGTGGTTTCTTATTGTTGAGAAACACCTTGGTGACTAGAACCCACGATCTGCGATTGAACTTTCTCATGATGACCTCATCTTGTTCTTCAAAAATCTAATAAATTGTTTTAACATAAATGGATATGAGGGTTCGTCGCAGCGGAAGTAGTTCCATTAATTCACTTTAATGTAATCCATCGAACAACAAATTCCACATCATCGCAATCTAATAAATGGTTTAACATAAATGGATTTGAAACGAGGGCTCACAGTAGGGGAAGTAGTTCCATTAGTTCAAACTTTAATGTAATCCACCGGACAACAGATTCCATGTCATCATAATCTGATAAATTGCTTTAACGTATAAATGGATATGAAACGAGCGCTCATGGGAGGGGAAGTAGCTACATTAATTCAGACTTTAATGTAATCTACCAAACATAAGATTCCACATCATCATAATTAAATTCGCGGTTATCCAAACTATCTGGGCGTACAAAACACTTAATTTCATATCAAGTCATTGACAGAGCTGAGAACCTCACTATCACATTTGCAATAAGACTTTCAAGTTCATATCCAATAGAAACACAAATAAAGAATATTAATTTTATTATTTAATTAAAAAAATACAAATTGTTATGTAAAACTTTATAATATATATAAATGTTTAAAAGTCAAAGAAAAGTAATACTCGGTCAACGATAAAATCATAGCTATAGTCCCTCCGACAGGGACTAATAAAGAAGATTCAAAAACGAAATATTAATTATTTATTAGAAATTATATAATTATCAATTTGGTTTATTATTAGATTGGAAGAAAGTTTCAATTACATTAATTTATTGAAATAGAAATGCTTATGGTAGAGGGTAAGTTTCAATTAAATTAATTTTAGTGAAAATAAAAATGCTTATTTATAATCTTTTAATTAAAGGATGAATTTAATAATATGGTAAATGGTAAGATGTTTGTTAATTGGCTCTAGTTCGAGTGGTTGTGGGATGGAGTGTAGTCCTCCAATCTAGGGTTTAAAGTGGGTACTATATTTGGGTCTAGTTTGAGTGGTTGTGGGATGGAGTGTAATCCTCCGATCTAGGGTTTAGAGTGGGTACCATAATTGGGTCTAGTTTAGAGTGGGTATCATAATTGGGTCAATGGAGGCGATCATGGTTGTGGGATGGAGTGTAATCCTCCGATCTAGGGTTTAGAGTAGCATCAAGGCACAAAACCGTTACAACAATAATATATTCGTTAAAAGCTCAATATGTCACTTGTGGAAATTGAACATGGGTAGGAAGGATAACAATAATTCATCCCAACCACCCAAGCTCGATAATTGGGAAGCTTGAAGAGAGAACTCAAGAGAGGTTGGAAGAAGGGAATTCACTCCTTCTGGTGTCTGAAGAAATGTCACTTATGTGAGAGCCTTAAGTTCTCTTTGTATAAGAGAAGGTTGCTATGGGTTTTCAGCGCTTTATGGAGCACGTGCCACATTTTGTGAGAAGGTTTCAACCCTTGATATAGGAAGGATAATAAAGCGATTCGTATTCCAAGCGGATTCATAGATGTAGCCAAAAGAGTCTGGTGAACTCTGTTATCACATGGGTGTCAAATTATATGTGTGAATTTTGATTGCATTCTCGCTTGATTAAGTAGATATTTAATTACACATATGCACATAATTATGACCATTTGTTCATGTTCATATGCAATGCTTAGAAATTATTTTCTCATGTTCACATGCACTTAAGCGTCAATAAAATATCCCCATCGTAGATTTTTGTAGAGAATTTTTTCATAGTAAATATCAGATCAAGTGGTATCAGAGCAGGTCTGACCAGTTTTGCAGATTGTGAATAATCATGGGCAGTAAGATTAGGGACCGTACAGGTTTCTTGGTTGCAATCCAAGAAGAAGACAACATTGAAGGGGGAATTCACCAATTTTGGAGTACATGTTGGTAAAATTTAGATTTCTCTTTCAATATATATCTGTTTTTAATAATTTCAGTTGCATTGGAAACTAGATTCCAAGATGCACCAAAGGGTATTTTTGTTTTCTCAATATCCATCTCTATTTATAAGATATACATCTTGTAAGAACTGGATTTTGTATAGTCACGAGATATGCAGTCACTAAAATGTAAATTGTGGACAACATACAAAACATATTTGAGTAAATGATATGGCATTGGAAAGATATTTGTACAGTTCACATGCACGTAAGCGTTTGTAAAATATCCCCGTCATAGATTTTTGTAGAGAAAGTTGTCACAGAAAATCTCATATCAAGTGGTAATAGAGCAGGTCTGACCAGTTTTGTAGATTGTGAATAATAATGGGCGGTAAGATTAGGGACCATACAAGTTTCTTGGTTGCAATCCAAGAAGAAGACAACATTGAAGGGGGAATTCGTCGATTTTGGAGTACATGTTGGTAAAATTTAGATTTCTCTTTCAATATTTATATGTTTTTAACAATTTCAATTGCATTGGAAAGTAGATTCCAAGACACACCCAAGGGTATTTTTTGTTCTCAATATCCATCTCTATTTATAATATATACATCCCGTAAGAACCAGATTTTGTACAGTCACGGGATATGCAGTCACTAAAATGTAGATTGTGGACAACGTACACAACAGATTTGAGCAAATGATATGGCGTTGGAAAAATATTTCAGAGGATGATAAAATACCTCTCATTATTGATTGAAAAAGCTGATATAATTCACCCAAAAATGAGAAAATAACGTTGAAATTGAAAAAAAATAGATTTTTCTCTGAGTACAAGATTTTGTTTTGTTAGATAGAAGTTGCAAATAGAATGCCGAGGTGGTTACACAAATGGGTATCTTTTGTTTTTTTATTAACATCTTGAATTGTGAACTCACGCTAAAGTAAATCGCCCCAAAAATAATTAATTTGTTGTTGTACGAACTACAAACTCTAGACATATGTCACGACCTCTACAAAGAATTTCATAGGGCATATGGTAGCTCATTTTGAAGAATTCTATGATATCTCAAATGGTGTTATAACCCTAATTTTCACTATATATGCTTACCTGGCATGAGGCCATCTCAGATTCCTTCTTTGCCAAAACACTACTGAACAACTCTTCTTAAAAAACCCCCTTTATAAAGGCCTACACGCCCTGCTCCATTACTGCACGCGTGTACAGGCTAGCTGCTCCAATACAACCCGCGTGTACCTACAAAAGCACGGAAAAATGAAAGTTGCTGATGGAACACACAACTTTGGGCAAGTTAACTAAACCTTTCGGCCATGCATGGCCGGTCATTCGACCAAATACCTAGCTCCTTCTAGCCTATAAAAGAAGGGGTAAGGGTACCATTTGAAAAGAGGAAAATCATAGTAAAGAGACTATACCCAATTGAGCATTCCCCTTGTCCCAACCTTTAGCCATCCTTGTGCAAAGAGAAGTATAGAGCAAAGCAGTTGGAGGACAGTTGAAGAGGAGCCCAGGACCAGGTTCGTGGAGCAGTGGCCGACTTCATCATTGTAAGTTGCTTTAGTGAAGTTAATAATAAAGAAGTACTTTTCCCGTCCAACTATATGAGGTTTTCATGGTTTATTGCGTACATCTTGATTAAATATCTAACCCATTAATCTATAGATCAAATGCATGTGGAGTTCTTTGTTTTTCTTTTGTGAATGTAGGTCAGCCTTGGGAGGAGAGTTGCATTCAAAGAGAGACCAAGCGTGAAGAGGAATCGATATCAAATGCCGGAAACAAGGTATGTTCACTTGATCTTCTTAACTATGTATTTCCTTAAGAATAATGGGGATTAGGTCTGGGATGACGGTAAAAAGTAAGAATCTTTAAGTCTTTTCTGCATGCATGATAAAACCCTAAGTGCTAGTCCATAGAGGGATTTCGCACTCACAATAGAATTGGCGACCATACTGGGGAACTCTAGGGTTTCTGGGAATATTTTTTCTTGCGTATTTTTAAAAACCGGTTTCATTCCTTGTTTTTAAAGTTTTTACAAAAGTCAGAGCTAACAGAGATTCTAGTCTTCCATACCAGTTATCTCTATTTCTTTGCTTGACTACATTTTTTTTTTACGGGACCCACAGAGGTACACGTGGCCTTTATAAGGTCTGAACGCATGTACCTACGCCCTACCTTCACACAACCCGCGTGTACACGCTAGCTGAGGAAGTGTCAGTCGCATGTATGATTTCAGAAAATTTCTTTTAGGGAGGCAGTCATCCTCTCCCCTGTCAGAAGTAATCCTTCTCAAGGGTTTTCTAGAACTCATTCTAGTCTTTGTTGTTTGCAGTTTATAGCTTAGGTTCCACCTTAGATTGGTTTGTTCTATGAAATTTTCTTTGAATTGTTTTCTTTTTTCTGTCAAAGAGAGTTTCTAAGTCTTCAAGAGATTCTAGTCCTCAATACCAATAGTGTCTGCCAGTGTCTGATTGTTTGTCATGTCATTTTTTGAGAGTTTCAGAAGTACACACAGCCCGCATAAGGTCTGGACACGTGTACACGCGTCCTGACGTTACACAGCTCACGTGCACACGCTGGCTGTTGAACTGTCAACAACGTGCCTGTTGAGAAAATTTTTGTTTAAGGAAAGGTAGTCATCCTTTTCTTTGTCAAGAGTTTATCCCTCTCAGGTTTTTTGGTCTCTATCATAGTAGTCAGTAGCTTGGGTTTGATCACAACAATAACTTCCTTTTCCATTAAGAAGTTTCCTCAATTTTTTTTTTTCATAGGGTTTTTAGACAAGTGTGAGAGTCCTTTTTAATCTTCTTGTGTGTTATTTTTAGAGTGAATCTTTGCGATCTGCACTTAGGCCAGAGGTTTTTGTGGTCTTTACTTGTTGATATTTTTCCTTTTGCTTTGTGAGCATTCAAATAAAAAAAAATCTTTTATTTCTTTGTTTGGTTAAATAGTTGTTGGTTTGCATTAGTAACTAGGAAAAGTCTTTGCTTTCATAAGTTCTTGATGGTTTACTTAGACGATAAGTAACTCGTAGTCGAGTGAAATCCTATTTTGAGTTTGCTGTTCAAAGATCTTAGAAAATTTTATTTTTGAAAAGTTGGTTAAAGAATTTAAAAGAGCAAATCTGAAGTTGTCAATAAATGTTTTGTTTCCAGCTTTTTGTTTATCTTTTCTTTCATCTTTCAAACATCACTAGTTTCACTTTCATAACCTTTGACTTAAGACAAGCCATAAAAAATAATGCTAAATCTAAAATTAATTAGACTTTTTATGTTTGTAGGGTCAACCAACTAGTTTAGGGTTAGGGCCTTGAATTAGGTTGGAGAGGAAACTCTTCAAGGCCATTAAATAAAACATTGGAGTCTGAGCTGGGGAGTGTTAACAGTCCAGTGTCGTGAAAGTTATCCTGGACCCCCCTCTAACACAGGGGATAAACATGAGGTCACGTGCGGAAAGGTAGTGGAGATAACCCCTCCAAATCTGGACCAACCGTAGTGGAGAACACATATAGAGGGCTTGTCTTGGGATTCCGTCGATTGCATTTGCCATAGAGCTTCATGGGTCTTGAATCCGTTTGAGGTCCTTAGTTGTCTTCTGGATCACTTTCTTTCGATACTGTTGACAGGTTTCGGGTTCGATACCCTGCTCATTGTGGTCTACCCAACTGCCGACTGTACCTGCCTAGTGACTGTTCGCGTGCTGGCAATCTAGTTGCCTATCTTTTTTAGAGACATACACAGGTGACTGCAGGGGTATACCACGGTACCTAGGACAAACATCGGGCCACGCTTTGCAGAGTATACCCGAAGGGTGCTTCCTTGTTCGAGTTGCACTTGCACTGGTAAGTTGCTCTATTGTTGGTTGTTGTAACTATTCTTCCAACTAGTTTAGTGTTTGCTTGTTTTATCTTGTAGGGACTTTTCTAGTGTGTGTTGTTTTTGAATGAATATAAAACCCTAGTGTGTCTATGATCTTCTCACACAATGGAGGATCACGAGCTTCGCTGGTCATGAAGGCTTCTTGGCCTTCCACTGGTTACACTGGAGCCACTCCCGCCACCGCTAAGGCGAAAACTAGACCAACAAGGGTCTTTTGAAGCGACCGGGTCACCGAACATCACACCTGACCAACCTCTGTTGAAGGACCTTTTGACACCTTTAAAGCAGACGGTAATGGAGGAAAATCCTATCTCTTCTTCTGGGAATCCTGATATTCCTGCCACGGTTGTCATCACAAGGGGTGTTCCACCTCCTACCCCACCATCGCCGGTCCAAGCCACCATGGTCTCGACTACCTCTACCTCGAGTAGTGGTCCAATCCCATCTTTGGCGATGACCACTGCTCCTTTCAAGCAGAGTGCGATAGGCCCTCCATTCTCATATGGGATGCCTCGAACAAGTACTGGCCCTGTGCTATATTACTCCACTTTATATACTTTAGGTCTAGGGGCAGGGAGCTCTAACGCTCCTCTGCAAGGACCCATGGGGGGCACTTCAACTCCTTTTAACGCTTTCCCTTACGGGGGAGGTCATATACCTCCTTCGTCCCCTTCACTCAGCGGTACCCACCAACAATCCGCCGTGCCAAACACACACCATAGTTCACTTGGAGTAGCGAGTCAAAGACCACCTTCTCATAATATGTCAGTAGGGTCGACATCGTTTTCTTTGTTCGGTGCATTTGGTAACAATGATTTCTCGCCGGTTGCTTTCCTGAACGGGGGCAACCCCAGTTATGGCCAACCTAACCCTATGCAGGGTACTATTCCTACGCAGGGGGCAAACCCAAGAACTTCTTCCGCATCAGGACCTTAGAATTCTTGGCAAGGATCAGTTCCCTCGATAGGAATGCCGATCTAGGGAAATTCTTTTCATAACCAATGGAACCCCGAAAAAGGTGTTATGCCTATTCCCATGGGATCGTCTTGGGGCAACCCTTCCCAAAGTCCTCCGAATGTAATGCATGCCCAACCATCTACGTCCTATTTTGTGAATCAACCGATGATGTCTCCTCACACGCAAAATCTGTATGCTGGTCATGGCCATGGTTTTTACCAGAACCCCGGTCATCAACCCAACTTTTCCTGGCAACCTGGTGCCAGTGAAACTCCAGGCCCCTTTTTCCATGGTTATCAACAACACCAATCAAAGCTACCCTTCTTGGCAACCTTTCATTTTCCAGACTTGACAATATTGTTGAATGACCCCATCTGTCACGATCCACGTTGGCCTCCTATGCCGACAAAATTGCCTTCGGACATACCAAAGTTCGAGGCCAAGCCTAACGAAGATCCAGGGGATCATGTGACCACCTTCCATCTTTGGTGCTCGTCTAATTCGTTGAAAGACGACTCCGTACAATTATGATTGTTTCAACGCACTCTGATTGGGAGTGTTTTGAAATGGTACATTGAGCTTGATTGCTCGAGATATTATTCCTTTGACGAATTGGCAATGGAATTCCTAAACCATTTCCAATTACCTATGAGATACGACACCGGCACAGAATTGCTAGCCAATTTCGAACGGACAAAAGAGGACCATATCTCTGACCACATTCGAGAGTGGAGACACCGGAAGAGTTTGATTAAGGTACCAGTCCCACCTGCATTCCTGCTTGAGTGGTTCCTTAAGTATTTGGTCCCACAACTATCCAAAGACGTCACAATGTCGGGAGTGTTTTCCGAAGAAGATGCCATCATGAGAGCTCAACAACTTGAGCTAATTTATTCTCAGTCTAGTTTACTGTATGGGGTTTTGCCCGATGCACCATGATCCATACTTGATAAAACCAGACATAGAGTTGGATCACATGTCGATGATATTGTAGGTTCAACACAAACCAAGCCTATTGAAAAACTGACAAAACAAATGCAACAATTGTCTATACAACACACAACGGCCAACCTAACTACTGTTTCGGCTGCTCCCCATACCCAAACGTCAGATGTACAGAGTGTGCAATCGACAAATCCGAAGGCCACCCAATAGCCCGATGGAAAGAAAAAACAACGTAAGAAGGGTAAGGGGGACAAAAAACCCACTAATAATGATGGCAAAGGAAACACTGAAAAATGGAAGGGGAAGTATCCGTGTAACTTGTGCGCGGAGGACCACTCGACCCACCAGCGCCCTCGGCTTGCAGAGGCCCAAAATTTTGTGTCACAACAACAAACTGCTGTGTTAACAAATCCATTCCAACACGGGCAAAACTTAACACAAGCCTCTACAAGCGCGGAAGGGGGCAGTCAAGGATCCTCTCCATCTTAGAACAATCTTGCATCCATGAATGTGTATATGATGAAAGGTGATGCTTTTATATCGACTAGAATACATGACTATAGTAAGCCAAGCACCTCTGAGAAAGGCAAAGAAGCTGAAATCCCATCTCTTCCTCTCCAAATCGAGAAGACTTTGGGCGAAACAATGACACGCATCCCAAAAGGTGCGTTCAAGAAAGCTTGTCACAACCCAAATGCAAGGGCCACTCAGAACTATTATGTGGTGGAGGATTTATCTCAAACCCCTTGTGCGATGTCTGTTTTGGAGGTCCTCCAGAGCTGCCCTTCCAAAGGAAAGATTTGTTAGCTGCTTTAGGATCTGCCGAGACTTGTAATTTGGGTACAATCATGCTGGATACAACTGAATTAAAACCTCATCTCCCTTACCATGTAACATTTCAAATAGTAGTGGCTTAACCCACGAAAACTTTTACTCGGAACATTTTCCGCACGGTGGTTGATGAGGGAAATTTTTCGGTCTGGACGGTCAACTATACGAACAAAGGTATACTCTAGAGGCCTTGGTTCTCTAGAAGAGTACCCTCAGGTATAATTTTGACCCTTTTTCGGGCCTTATGAACTAAATTTACGAAAAAGGAACCCCCATGGAGTTCATAGTTAAGCTCTTTTCAGACTCCCTAAAATTGAAAAGATCGTCGAGTGACCTTATTCTTTCACACTCGTTAAAACGGTCTAGAAGAACATTCCTGACAGAGTCCATAGTTAAGCTTTTTTCAGACTCCTTCAAAATGAAAAAATTGTCGAGTGATCTTGTCTTTGTCACACTCGTTAAAATGGTTTTGAATAGAAATATTTTCAGTGCTAATTTACCCCTTTTTCGAACCGACTAGACTACCTTCGAAAAAGGTACCACAATGGAGTCTTCTTTTATGTTTTTTCAGACTCTCTAAACATGAAAAACGACGGAGCTTACCTTCTCTGGGCTCGTTAGAATCACATCGAAGGACGTTACCATTGTGTGTCTTATTAATCACATTTGCATACCCACGTCTTTGTCCCAATGCCAACTGCATGTTGCTCTCAACTGAACCATCTAAAGCATGCCTTATACGCAAGCCCTGTAGCACTTTACCTTTGCATCTTGACACCTTTGGCCCCGGGAGGAATTTTTCTAAGTGTCTTTGCTCTGAACATCAGTATTGTCCTTGCACCTAGAACTAGTATGTTTGCGATACTCATTCCTCCTTTGTAACGTAACATTCTTTTATTCATTTTCAACAAAAAAAAAAGACAAAAAAATCAAATATACCCCAAAAAGAGGAAGGGAAAAGTATTTTCTTTTTCATTTTGGCAGCACAATGAGTCGCCCTTGGACAAATCACATCCTTCCATTTGTTAGTCAAGCTCTGGGATTTAATATGACCTTAGGAAGCCGTTCTCGCTACATAGAGTTGTGTCTTCCTCCATTTGGTTATTCTTCCAAACATATGGAGAGTTTGCGTTGCCTCCTGCATCGTGAACTTATGTCAATGCCATGCTGCTTGAGTTTCATCATTTGTTGTGCTATTTTCCAAGGGAAGTTTTTACCAAGCCTGAGTCAGCCCCTCTGCAGTTTGTCTCTTGCCCTCATGCATGGCCATCCCGAAAGTCCAATCAAGTCTTTGTTCGAAATCAATGAAGCCTTCAGTCTGATCCTCAAGATCCTCTAGTCCATACCCGCCGAGTTGTCAAAGACCTCTGGGTAGTGAAGTCGTACACTCATATTACACTTCTACCCAAGCTTTGAAGATTTTGAAGTTGTTGCTCGAGCTCTGAAGACCTCATCTCCAACCATCAGGCCTTATTAGCTTCTAGAAGATGGATACTATACATGTATATCTTTTTGATTTTGAGATGTAGATCCGCTATGTATTGCTTGTGGCTACACTTTATATAGTTATATGACATGGATCTACAATGTATTTGATTGGTAGCCATGATTTTATTTCATCCCGAGCATGGGTATGCCCACCTCAGTGAGACAATTTTTTATTTTTACAGATGACACCTCCCGAATTATGGTCTCTGGGCTCACCGGTTTGGTACATTGATAAAGATTGATAATGCATTTTGGCCATCAGATGCTCTTCTAACCTCACACATTAGGGGGCATCTGTTATAACCCTAATTTGCACCAGATATGCTTACCTGGCATCAAGCCATCTCAGATTCCTTCTTTGCCAAAACACTACTGAACAACTCTTCTTAAAAAACCCCCCTTATAAAGGCCCACATGCCCTGCTCCATTACTGCACGCGTGTACACACTAGTTTCTCCAATACAACCCGCGTGTACCTACAAAAGCATGGAAAAAGGAAAGTTGTTGACGAAACACACAGCTTTGGGAAAGTTAACTAAACCTTTCGGCCATGCATGGCTGATCATTTGACCAAATATCTAGCTCCTTCTAGCCTATAAAAGAAGGGGTAAGGGTCCCATTTTAAAGGAGGAAAATCATAGTAAAGAGACTATACCCAATTGAGCATTCCCCTTGTCCCAACCTTTATCCATCCTTGTGCAAAGAGAAGTATAGAGAAAAACAATTGGAGGACAGTTGAAGAGGATACTAGGACCAGGTTTGTGGAGCAATGGCCGACTTCATCATTTTAAGTTGCTTTAGTGAAGTTAATAATAAAGAAGTACTTTTCCCGTGCCACCATATGAGGTTTTCATTGTTTATTGCATAGATGTTGATTAAATCTCTAACCCATTAATATGTAGATCAAATGCATGTGGAGTTCTTTGTTTGTCCTTTGTGAATGCAGGTCAACCTTGGGAGGAGAGTTGCAGTCAAAGAGCAACCAAGCATGAAGAGGAATCAATATCAAATGCCGGAAATAAGGTATGTGAACTTGATCTTCTTAACTACATATTTGCTTAAGAATAATGGGGATTAGGTCCGGGATGACGGTAAAAAGTAGGAATCTTTAGGTCTTTTCTGCATGCATGATAAAACCCTAAGAGCTAGTCCGTCGAGGGATTTCCCACTCACAACAAATGGGTATTCTATCGAATTTGATTTTGTTTCCTAGTTTATGAGATGGCGTTGTTTGAAGTCACATAGTTTTGTAGACAATACACTTGCACGCCCCTTGTGTTTCAGGAAGCATTTTCTCACTCCACTCGTTAAAAGAGAGCAAGTGTTTTATATCAAAAGAAATATCTCTTCGAAATATCAAATGGGTCTTTGACATAATTGATTTCATCCATTGTAACAAAAATTTATTACAACGAATTGCAGTTAAGGTGCACAATGCTCGATTTTTTACATGGGACGCAGGTCTGTATATTTTATTGTAGAACGAAGTTGTGGATTAACAATTGATCCAAGAACAAGTTGGAATATGGTAAAACTCTTTGCCATATAATCATTTTAATATGGTTTTTTCTTTAAAATGTTGCATTTGGTGACAAGGGGCATTTATCTTGAGAGGTTTTGAGAGTGAGAGGCATCAAATTTGTTTGCCTAAAGATTTTTTGGCAGCATTGAAAGACCATTATTGGTGCAAGGAAATATTTGTAATGACTGCAATATTTGTAATCCATGTATATTGCATGTAAGCCCTCAAGAAGGCAGAACTTATAATTGTGAATCATTCAAAGGACTCAAAACCATCTTGTTATTTCCTTGGACCACCCTCAAATTGAATAAGGGGGTCTACATGACAATTTCATTTGAGTGTGATTCAATCCATTCAGAGTGGCTATTTGAAGGGTTGATTAACATCTTTATGTTAGATTCTCCTATTTACTCCATTTATAGTTTGGAAGTGCAGATTTGAAGGCATTTGCAAAAGACAACCATGGGCAAAGGATTGAAGCAAGAGAGACTTCAAGAGTTGGAAGAAATCAACCAATGCATTCAAGCAGAGAATGCAGAGCTCAGAAGGCTTCTACAAGTTTCAGAGGATGAGAAGCAGAAATTGAGACTCATGTTAGACAAGATTGTGACAGAACAATTTGGAGAATTTTCCACTACAAAGGAGGCAAAAAGTCCCTCCAACTTGTGGCCATGACATGTATATTAGTTATGGTTCTTGTCATGAAAGTGTTGATGGTTGCACATATTTCCAGATAACAGAGGATGCAATCTAGACACCAGGTAACCAAGGTGGTTTCCTAAAAGCTTCATCCTCATACAAACCAGGACATAATGAGCAGTTGGCCAACATTCAGGATGATGACCAAGTGTCACACACAAGAATGGAGATAAAAAAACTCTCCATGTTCAAATCCTTCCCTTCTTAATGATGATGCTTCTTGGAGTTTTTGAAAGGCACACCAAGGGTATTGGCTTGAAGTTGCTGATAAATATGGGGTATAAAGGAGGAGGTCTTGGTATTAATGGCCAAGGCATCATTCAACCACTAGAGGTTGTAGGAAGGCCCCAATTTGCAAGATTGGGGTATGTTGAAGGAGAAGGCTCAAAAGTAGCAGAAGCAAGTAATTCTTCAAGAAAAAATCTTGAATCATCACCAAAACCATCTAATAAAAGTAATGGCACATCACTTTCTGAAAGTGATAGATCTAGCAAGAGTGTTACAAAGTGATGGAAGAGAAAAACTCATTACAGTGAACGTGAGACATGCATGAAGTCACGCGACTATTGCACTCACTACAATATGAGAGGAGATTGGATTGAGAAATTTTGGAAGCTCCATCCTAAACTTGGTCCAAGGAAGGACACACAATTTATGCAGGTTGTATGACATGTGTGCACATAGACCGAGGTGTTGAATCAGGGAGAAGCCCAGGAGGCCTGTTGTGGAGTATGGTCAAGTTTACAGTCAAATTTAACGATTTTTCCTAGCCAAATCTAATGGTGCAGAGATTTCAGTGATATGAGCAGTGAAATTTGAGATCTATGGCCGATCCCATGACTTCTTGACATGCTTTACGAGGCAGAGTTGCACTCTTCAGAATATAGCCAAGTTTACAATCAAAAGTCGTGAAATGACGAGACAGACCTGTTGGTGCTATGTATGTTGAGTTTTGATCCAAAGATTGAGTGCCTTTGTGCAAAAAACAATGTAAGTCTTGTTTAATTTATTTTTTGCCACTTTTTTATAATTGCAAGAGGATAAAAATGTACTTGTAGATGCTAGTGGTTTTGATGATGCGACAGGGCAGCAAGACCTGAAATTTGCAGGGAATTTTTGTCTATGCCTAAATTTTGATCATGGAAAACAAGGGAGATGGACATTTCTCCTGGTGCATATTATGTTGCAGTGGTTCGAGACCATGGTGTCTAACCATTAATGTACCTTGAAGGAAATTTCCTTATTTATTGTGTTTCACATGTTTGTAATGGGGGGGTTTTAAAACCATGGGAATTCACCACTAATGCACCTTGATGTTAATGTTGCCTTGAAATTGATGTAAAAGGTTGTGATTAGCCACTAATAAGTGATGATGAGAGTGAAGGCATTAGTTTTATGCCGAAGCCTTGTTGGAAAAGTTTAATGGGTCTTGTAGCCAGTGTTGAGTGAGAGGCATTATTTTTTTCTAAGTCTTGTTTTGGCAATCATTGTAAATTTTCCATTAGTGTTTTATAAACTCTTGGAAAGCATGGTATTGCTTTGAAGTTTTCAAAATGGTGATCATGTATTATCATCTACATATTTTTATTGATGCAAGTGTTGGCATCGACATACTCATTCCGAAGTACAAAGGTGAAGGAGAAGAAGGGTGCAACTTTTCAAAGACATTTGTTATGCAGATCAAGGAATCAACTACAAATATGCATTGATGCAAGTGTTGGAATCGACATCCTCATTTTTAAGTACAACGATGAAGGAGAATAAGGGTGCGTATTTTCATAGGCATTTGTTATGCAAATCGAGCAACAGGGAAGTGTGTCGTGGAGAGTAAGACTCTTCCTAGAAGCTGGTAAAGGTAGCTAGGAACATTCAAGTTACAATTTCTCTATATACTTTTGGAGGACCAAAAGTGCTTTTTGTGGGGAGGTATAATCCAGGAGGATCTCCACATAGGGAATTATTACTTTTCACACCATGGATAAGATCATTAAAATCTGTATTAATGATAGGTGACAACGAATTACTAATATTTCATTTAAATTGTAAAAATGATTAATATTTTAAATGAGTGTGAGAAGCTCATGTATTATTCATTCAAATTGGAAAAATGATTCATACTTGAAGTGAGTGGAAATTACTCATGTATTTTTCATTTAATTTGTAAAATGGGAAATTAGTTTTGTGTGAGAATCCACCTCACAAATTAGTTTCCTAGTTTTAAGGGGAAATTAGTTGGGAGTATCATGAGTTGGTTTGGGATTCTTCCTCATTTTATCACAAGTGGTTTCCTAGTCTCAAGGAGAAGTTAAGAGCCTCATAGGTTGGTTTGTGATTCTTTCTCATTTTTGTCCTTGAGTTGTTATTAGATCGTAAAATTGTGGATCTTGTCTCCTTGAATTATGGAGAGAAGGAAACTATATAAACTCCTTATGTAAGCTATGGGTATCATCTTTGGATGGATCCCCTTTTTGGAAGCTTGGAGAGAGAGCTCAAGAGATTTTGGAAGAAGGGAATTTAGTCCTTCTGGTGTTTGAAGAAATGTCACTTATGTGAGAGCCTTAAGTTCTCTTTGTATAAGAGAAGGTTTCTTTGGGTTTTCACCCCTTTATGGAGCATGTGCCACATTTTCTGAGAAGGTTTCAGCGCTTGCTATAGGAAGGATAATAAAATAAAATGATTCATATTCCAAGCGGATCCAAAGATGTAGCCATAAGAGTCTGGTGAACTCCATTATCACATGCGTGTCAAATTATATGTGTGAGTTTTGATTGCATTCTCACTTGATTAAGTAGAGATTTAATTACACATATGGACATAATTATGACCATTTGTTCATGTTCATATGCAATGCTTAGAAATTATTTTCTCATGTTCATATGCAATTAAGCGTCAGTAAAAAATACTCGTCGTAGATTTTTGTAGAGAAAGTTCTTACAGAAAATCTTGGATCAAGAGTGCAGGTGCAAAATCTCTATGTGCCAGGTTATTCAGGCCATACCATAACAACGCTAATTCTAGGCAAAGAAGAAACAAGGTTGTAGTTTTTCCCCACACTACACAATATCAAATGAAAATAGGTAAGTGCTACATTTTTTAACAACCTTATATATTCCTATATTTTGCATAGAATCACCTTAACATGACATTCTCTAGTTCACATAAATACTAATGTATTACATATTGAAATTTTGTATATGCACCGTCCAACTTCATGCCCAACTTCACAACCTTAGAGTTTCATATCAAAATGTAGTTTTGATGGGTATGTGCTAGTGTTAAGGTAAATTGCAATAACAATGCAGTATATTGTTAGCGCATAGTGTTTCCAGGTTAGACCCATTAAAAAGAATAACTTTGGGAAAATATTTAATATCATATCTCCATTTGCATTTAGGAGAGAATTATTTGCAACTGTACTAGTATCAAATAAAACATGTTAGGTCATTGATTAAAACTTAAAGATGCAAGAAATCCACTTACCCATGGGATTACTTCAAAAATAAAAATTCCCAAAGGAGCATAATTATGTGAAGCTTACCTTGTGAGTCATTTTTTTGGATAGAGTGTTAATAGGTGGAGTTGTGACCACCCTTGCATGTCAAAATATTGTCACCTCACCATTCCATAATGGTTATGATAGGAGGAATGCAATGAATATTGTTGGGGTGTGACATGAGGATGAGAGGGAGGCCTAAGAGGAATATGAACTCCCTACAACTAGTTCTTGAAATGATGATCACACCTAGTGAATTAATAATAGGGTACTGTAAGCAGATCACCCAACATTCATTTAAGGAAAAAATTGCATTTGGATGTCGTACCAGAGGGATTTTCCATGATGAAAACATGGAGAAGTTAGGATTGAAGAAAATGGTGTGGATGGGTTAATTAGTTGAGAAGGAGGCCCTTCGATTCTATTTCAGAGAGGAGACCTTGTTGTGCATGAGAAACCTAGGGAAGGATGATGGGCCACCTTGGAAAATCCAACACTTGAATTTTCTCGAGAGTTTGACTATATACATCTTAGGTAACACTATCCCCGTCACCTAGTTTTTTTTATGTAATCTCTTGTGTCTGGATGTTGATTTGGGATGAGAAAGCTTGTTTGGTTTTCTGCTCACAGGGGGTTAGTTGAGATCTTGATGCTTTCAAAGGGGAGTGTCGATTCTCAGGTGTCCTTAAGTAAAATTATAAGTTGCTTGCATCCCCCTCTGTTTTCACAAGAATTAAATTTCATCCAGGCCAAGTGTGAGTGGGACATTGCCTTAAGTCTGTGTGCTTTTGTCATGATGAAACACAATTCTACTAGGTCTAGGGGTGGGAGAGGAAAGAAACCAAGGGCTTGTTCCCTTAGGGAATCAACCTCAGGAAAGCCCAAACATATGTATAAAGAAAATAAAGAAGATATTATAACAGAGAGACTCTTCCAGAAAAGGTGCTATGATCCAACCAAAATAGAAATAGAAGGGATGGAAGACAAGGTAAAACAAAAGAGACAAACATTGAATGACAATCAAGTCTTGGAAGATCTTGAGGGGTGGGTTCAAGACCTTGTATTTTTCCGCACCCATGACACTATGTTTTCCAGGATTACAGAGACCTATTAGCTAGTCAAAAATTTGATTGCTCAAGGTTTGGAAAACAAGGAGGCAAAGCAACAAGATATCCTTCACACAATCAATATTTTTGAAGGGAAGTTTGAGGTTGTATGTAAAGAGGTGTTTGGAATTGGAATTATTGTCTCATACATCAACAAGGAAGCTGAATTCACTACTCACAAGCAAAGCTCCCATGGATCAGAGGGAACACAAGAGAATCCTACCATACTGGATGAAAACCCACATTCATCTAGGTCGACACAGGATGAGAAGAAGGAAAACATGGAGCCAATGGAACTAACTGTGGAGGACTATTAAGTACCAAAGATATGAATACATAAACACCACAATAGATCCAAGAAAAATATATAATAAATCCCACTTTATTAATATAAAACCCTTTAGGTAGGGAAACACCATACAGTAGATCATATTACGGAAGGGATCCACACTTGTTCACTTGCCTCTTCAAGAGAGAAACCTTATAATGAGCTACTGCTCCAAATACGATACTTCTTGACTTGTACATTATATTTCTTGAACCCATTTATATAGTGCTACCAACTAGCTAAGAAATTTCTAGAGGAGAAACCTTCTAGAAGCAAAAATTTCTAGTAATCCCTCTTACACTTATTGTGCTCACACTAGGCCTTATTTACTAAAAGTGATATTCATACATAAAAACACATATCTACTCAAATTCCCCTTGGGTACCTCGCTAGGTACCCCATATTATTCCCCCTAGATACACTAAATTCCATCCCCCTTATAAAAGTGTTGTCCTCAATGCTTGTTATGAGGATTTACAACCATATATCAGGGTCCCACAGATAAGTGTGGACCATAATGATGAAGTAGGTTAGAGAACTAGGGTCCCATGTAGAAGTGCTAGCCACCATGTTGAAGTAGTCCAAGCTCCACTGTAAATTGGGGTCCCATGTCCAAGTGCACATGTGAAATTCCCTCTAAAGATATCAAGACTCACTGAAAATGGTGCTCCAAATGTATACATTGGTCATGTGGATCAAAATATGTAAGGTCGACCAAAAAGATTCCATTAGTACCGAAGAACAAGATAAATTAAGAGAAGTATACATAAAAGGCTCTTGTATACTCTCCATGATGTTCTCTACACAATGTGGAGTAGAGTCATCAAATAGGAGATGAAAGTGGTTGTCATCCCATAAATGATGACTATCCATATACCAATCATCACAATCATCCTCAAAATCATACCAAACATATGCTTCTTGATTATATTCATCCCTGATGTCCACCTTAATATATACCTCCTGTATTTTAGCGTAGGTCTCTTGAAGATTCTCACAATTATCCTTGATGTTTTGTAGATGGTCTTGGATGTTACGTCCCCTCATGTGAAATTATGTCTTAAAGGCTTCAAACGCCCGTTGAACTTCCATGAGGATTTGAGAGTGAATATCCTTTGGAAACACCACATATACTATACCAAAAGAAATCTTTGAAAATTTTATATCCAATGGCATTGATTTGAGATCAATCTGAGCACCATGTCAAAAGTTATGAGTTATGTAGTCTCGTCGTTGTCACAAAACCCTAAAAATAGTTGATTTTAAATCAGTGATATCTTTACTTATCGGGCTTCGATTCAGATGATTTTTTCTTAAATAGACTAATTTTTCAAGAGGAACTTATATATGTAGTTTTTTGCGGTGAATTTGGAACCAATTGCTATAGAAATCAACAAAATTGCGCATTCGTCTGCGAAAATACCCTAAAATTTTACAATTTTAAAATGTTTATAACTTCACTTCTCGGACTTCCTTTCGGATGATTTTATTTTTGAAAATGGTTGTTTTTATGAGATAAATTCAGGTCTACATCCATTTTCTACAATTTTTTCACATAAACTTACAGGAATTGCTGGAATGTCGTGGCCCTATTTTTTGTTGAAAAAATCAGCAAAATTAAAAAAAAAAAAAAATTCCCTTTTTTGTGGCCAAATAAAGTGCTCTGATACCACTTGTTAAGTACCAAATATATGAATACAAAAACAACACAACAGGTTCAAGAACAATAGAATAAATCCCACTTTATTAATTTGAAACACTTAGGGTAGGGCCACACCATACAATAGATCCTATTACGGAAGGGATCCACTCCCATTCACTTGCCTCTTCGAGGGGGAAACCTTCTAATGAGCTACTGCTCCAAATACAATACCTCTTGAATTTCCCATTACATCGTTTGAACCCCTTTACATAGTTCTACCAACCACCTAAGAACATTCTAGAGGAGGAAACTTCTAGAAGCGTAACCTTTTAGTAAGCCTTCTTAAACTTATTGTGTTAACACTAGGCCTTAATTATTAAAAGTGGCCTTCATACATAACAATACATCTATACTATTATTCCTCTTGGGTACCTCTTGAGGTACCCCATATTATTTTGCCTAGCTATACTACAAGGAAAATGCTTCTCCATCCATTGCTTGATGTCTGGTTTATCTGTTTGTCTTACTAGTTTTTATGAATAATCATAGGATGATAGCTCAGTCTGTATTTTTTCCTGCTATAAATTGGTTGATAAATAGTCTTATATAAACAACAAGAATAACTA
>JZKD02S2172604.1:26224-42197 GCA_000966675.3 Picea glauca
GGTTGTTGCCATGTGGTTTTCCCTCTTTCCTCATTTTTATTCAGTGTTCATTAGTTGCATTGTACATGAGTACCTAATACGTCCTAGTAGCGGGGACTCATTTTTTACTCCATAGTGATGTTCAGGGGGGGTGTTGGAGAAATTTTTATTTTCGGCACACTAGTTCAGTGGGAATTAAGTGACTAGTTATATTTTAGACTTTCTAATTTTAGACCATCACTATTATGCATGCATTCCTAAGATAGGATGTCATTGCCTATATGAGTGAATATCACTCACTCATTGAACATATCATAATATACATTGATTCTCATTCTTCATATTGTATCTATCTTCCTTTTCTTGATAAGATTTGTTTGTGTATGCTTTAACTAGGTCTCCTGTGCAGGTTTCCATGAAACATTGACAAAATTATGCTTTCTACTAGGGTTTATAGAAGTAATGTCATTTCCATGTTGAATATATCCATTAACATGTAACAGGAAGTTTGTGCATGAAAACAAACCCTTGGTTCTCTCTTTATCCTTCTTCCTAGCATGAGACCACCTATCTAATTTTTTTTTTTCATATTCTTTATCTGAAAGTGCCTTCACCTTGTCATGGTTAATCAAATTCCACCATATCGCCACACCACCTATTAAAGAAACAAGGAGCCAAATTTTCTAAAACATTTCCTATGAGTATTTTTTATTTATTTTATGTATTTTTCAATACTAGTACCTTCATCTTTTCCTATAAAATGCATGATCCTTTTGAAAAACCAAAAATAGAACCAAGGTTTTGAAGAAATAACTTAGTTTTCAATGGAGTTCATTTGTGTGACTAGGGTTTGAGGCAAATACTATAAAATGATCATAACTTTTGTGATACTTCTCTGATTGGTTATTATGAACACGATTATGAAATGCCATGACCACTCTACAACTATTGACACTCGTTTGAATGAAATCTAGGTACTCTATGAGAAATGTTATCTGCAAACTACATGGTCGTCATAAGAAAAACCCTAAAACAATTGATTTTAATTAAGTGACAACTCCACTTCTCGGACTTCGATTTTGACATTGTTTTAATTGTGTGTGTTTTTCGAGAGGAACTCAGATATACAGTTGGATTCTTCGGATCCTACATAGAAACTTTCAAAAATTGATCTAAATTCTATTGTCCTCTTTTTCCCTTGACACATCCACAAAAAGAATAAAAAAACTTCCACATCGTGCCCAATAAAGAGCTTTGATACCATTTATAGTAAACTTTGATAGATATAAGATAAGATAAACTCTTGAGTTTGATAATAAACCTTAACTTCAAAAGTAACAAAACATTCATATCATAAAAGACACAAGAATATAGAGAAGAACCTTAAGGTAAGGTAACACCATCAAATCATTTGTATGGAAGGAATCAATCCACAAGTCATGCTTGCTACATGAATCAACATACAACATATCCAATACAATGATACTCCCGTGTGGTTATACTTTCTCATTAGTATTCCTAGGGGTCTATTCCAACTACCCCTCATTATTATATTATTTCATCTTAATTGTCTAGTGGACCTATTTATTACCCATCAACTACCAAGTGGGCCTATTACATGATTATCACTACCTTACATTCATTATCCCCCTGGTTACCTCACTAGGTGCCCCATATTATCCTCCCTAGGTACATTAGATTGTAAAAGGTGATGAATATAAGACAATAGAGACCCTTAAGCTTGGTAATAAACCTTTAACTTTAGAAATAACAAAACATTCACATCACAAAGAACACAAGAATATAGAGAAGAACCCTTAAGGTAGGGTAACACCATCAAATACTCCTTATGGAAAAAATCACTCCACAAGTCATGCTTGCTACAAGAACCAACATCCAACATATCCAATACAATAATACTCATGTATTTATATTTTCTCATGAGTATTCTTAGGGTTATATACCAACTATCCATTATTATTATGTTATTTCCTCTTAGCTATCTAATGGGCCTATTTATTACCCATCAACTACCAAGTGAGCACATTCCATGATTATGGACACATTACATTCATTATCCCCTTAGGTACCTCCCTAGGTATCCCATATTATCCTCCCTAGGTACATTACAATAAGTTGTTCACTGAAATGGGGGGTAACCTATGGAAAATTCGGAGGGTGACAATAAGTTGAAATGCAACATATTAGAGGGTGATACTAAACCTATATGTCGATGTAATGAATTTATAAAAAATCCAACAAAAATGGTAAATAACAAAAAATGGCTTCCCCAAAAAAATCATGTACATAACAAACAAAATCAACAACATGAGAGTGCTCTAAAAAATGAAATTGATGGTGTCAAGAGTATAAAAAATGGGACAAATTATCGATAAATAGGGAAAATTTGAAATTGAATCTCGCTATTGAGTTTCAAAGTGGAATGGTGAAGCCCTTGACCTCATTTGTTGAGTCCAAAAGATTGGATAACCAATTTTTGATTCCACTTCCAATAAGTTTTCAATTCTCATGATCTTTATTTTCATTGATTTGGTTTTTAAAATTAAGCTTTATTGATCATGTAAACTCAGTCATTACAGATCCCAAGGAATTGTGTGGGTGTCGAAAAATCATTTGCACATGCATGCAAGACTAAGTGTTTGACATTTGTGCATAGGCACAAGATCTTAGGGTGGAGGGTCGTATAGTTGCACAATGCACATCATATAAATGTATATCTTTCACAATGGTTATAACTACACGAGTGAAGCTTGAAGGGGTCACATTACATGCATAATGGATCCAAATGATGGTTGTGCAATTTTATTTTATTTTATTTATTTATTTATTTTATAAGTGTGCATGTATTATGGCCTATGCGTGGCAAGAGAAAGAGCTCAAAAGGTTATGAAAACTAATTGAGTGTGATGCAAATGTACATAACCTATTGCCTGGATATGGCCTATTGAAGTTTTTCAAGATTCCACTTGTAATGTCCCTGATCCCGACCCTTTATAATTGTACATATAGGCTGGTGAGACGTTGACACCTGGTTTTGGTGTTGCGTGCACCTAGGTAAGTGCACGGAAAGATGTTATCAAGATAGGGGTTGAGCATGTCATAGTGTTGTGCGCACTAGAGTAAGTGCGCAAAGTTGATATATATATATATATATATATATATATATATATGATGATGATGATGATGATGATGATGAGGATAGAGAGCCTATGTGTAACGCCCCATATTTTGGCCTTAGGTAGTTAGAACTTTGATTTTTCTCATCTTAGTAATTCATTGCTTAACAACTATTTGGACTCAACAATGTTGAAATAGACATGTGACAAGTGTACATCTTGACCTATTTATGTGTTGCATACTATTATTTTCATTGTTATATGCTCATGATGATGATAACTCTTTGATTTGTTTAAACATGCAAATTAGGATGTGTAATTTAGGTACATGTATATCGATTTAAAGTTATGTTGTGAATGCATAACATATGCAAGACATGATAAAAATAAACATAGATTTCTTAATTGAACGTCAATACAGATATGGATTCTTATATGAAATTATGATGTATATAGATAGATATGAGTTATTGGTGAACTAACCTATAGGTTGATGAGCTATGTGATAACCAAATGACTACAATGATGAGGTAACATGGATGTCGTAGACAACAAGATGATAGTGTATGCTATAAGTGATAATTATTATTTAATTTATGATTCAAAATATCGCTATGATTTGTGGTAAGCGTGGTTTTTACAGGACACACAACTTTCCCAGAGTGGTTGTTTGATGACGTGACTCTAAGAACAATAGTTGCACAATANGATGCTTCGATGTTAGTTGAGAATACTGATTGGGGATTAGAGATGCCACTATTATTTACTCACTTGGTTCCTACCATGTTTAAAACCCTCTTTGATTTCCTATTGATATTTTAAGCGTGATAATGAGTTATTGATGAATTGGTGTAATTTTGTTCGTTAAGATTATTAAATGATGCATTACTTGATCTGTTGTCCTACATGTCTTGGTGATCATATAAGAACTATGCACTAGAGGTAATGGTTGTTTATCATTAGTACATACATGAGATATGTGTCCGCTAGTTACGCACACATACCCTACCCATGTACACTAGTACAATTAATTAATGTATTAATTATTAAAGTAAATTATTAACTATTTAATTGAATGTTTATTGAATTTGTAAATTATATTGCATACAAAATATCTAGAAGCATTAAATACCTTCTTGACTTTGATAGATGGTGGGTATGATGAATTAAATGAGCATGGCGGGGTGTTATGTACATTTTGGGGAAAATTGTCAAATTACATCTATTAGCTAGAAAGACTTATCATTTTATTTATTGTTGTTTAATGCAAGTCATTTATATTTTAGTTTTATTTCAATCTTTTCCCAAAAATCTAGATAAGGGAGGCTGACGGATAATAATGAGGGTGATTGAGGAGATTTGGGGAAGGGTGTATGGAAACTTGATAAATAGGGAGGAGAAGTGGTGAGGAAGGGATGATTGGGAGGTTTGAGCATGATGAGAGGTTGTGAAATATTTTGAAGATATATTTATTATGATGGTTTTCTTAAAGCATATGTGTTTTGCCGTTCTTGGAGTCACGGGCACAGAGGGCCAAGAAACTGAAAGGTTTCTTGAAGCTAGGAAGACGACTAGGCTTCTAGTTGGTTGGGAGGATTACGTTGTTTCCCTCTGGGCCAGTGGAAAGGGGAAATTCTTGGAGGCATCTTCCTACTAGTGGCAGGACTACATTGCAAATGGTCATCTTCGACATACTAGGGATGAGGTATTTTACTTGGTATATTTTGTTATGTTTTTATTTAAATAATTTAATTGTAAAGTTAACTTCTTATTTATCTCATCCTCTTATTTAGATTCATATTTTTGGATTCAAATTTGGAATATTTAGCATTGGAAAAATTGAAAAATGGTTATGAATATGTTGTAGGTTATTCCATCCATGAAAGCAGAAAAATTTATTTACACTTAATGCATGTGTCGTGTTTTAAACTATCATATATTATTTAGTATCATCCCATGGTGAGGTGTTACATGCTCTCCTTAAACATACATTCATAACAATTAAAATTATTCAATTGTAATTAAGTTTTAGACATAATAATTACTTTTTAAAGCCTTAAATAATAATCTTATTCTTATGGCCTCTTGCAGCTACCCTTTACGGTTAACCCAAAGTCACTAAACTTCCAATTAAATTGAAGGTTTTCTTGCTAAACTATTTTCACTTTTACATAATGTACTGGTTAACTAAAAAGTCCATTAATATTAGCCAAAAAATACTTTTAATGTTTGGAATTTATAAAAACCTTCCTTACATAAACTTTGAAATTTAAATATTAGAGATGTTTGTTGGGGAAACACAATCCATAGATGTTGGTATTTCCAAATTCCCTTTGCCTATGAATTATGTTAAATCAAAGTTGTTAATGCATATGTATTTAATGAGTGATTAATTGTTTGACATCCTAGATGGGTGTTACACTGTGTGATTATGAGACTGGTGAGCCAGGACGAAGAAAGGCTAGTGCACCTATCCATGTAAATATAATCATGATTATTAATATAATATTGCATCGTTGCCCGCATAAAGACTTAGAAAAAAAGATATGGGGGGCCAACTCCACCAAAAAAGAGAAAAGGGGGGAATATTATAATAATATTTCCGAAAAGTGTAATGTGGATATGTTTTTATCCTAAGTTCATGAGGGTAGGTCACCAAGTGGCTTAAAGATACTTTTAAAGGTGACAAGTGTCAAGTGGAAGGCATGCAATACATATTGTTGGCCTTAGTGTATTTTGGGCAATATTATTGCATTATTATCCATTATTAGGGAGGAATTGATGTTTTCAGGTTCTCGTGAGCAGAGGGGGGAGGGGGGGTCAGACTGTATGGAAAATTTGATTATTACCTTATCTGCACATAGAATATTGTAAGGAGTTGTGGTGTTATAATTTGAGTTTACTGTCGAGGAGATGAGTTGACAGATCGTGAGTAGTCTCTCTGGATGAGAGATTGGTTGTTGAGAAGTGGTTGTCAGGCCCGTGAGCATACTCTCTAGGTGAGAGTATTGCTGAGAATTGTTCCCTGGTGTGTTGAGCATTAGTCACAGGGCTCGAAGACTTCCTATTTGGCCTATTTCCAGTAACCCTAAGAAGGGAAGTGGGTTAGCCGAAGGAATTTGGAGCAGAGAAGGGGCACACTTCCTTAGGTGTGACAAGTGCGTGGGGAACGAGGGGCTGTGGGCTAGTTGCAACAGCAGGAACTTAGGATTGAGCAATTTTGTTGAGAATTAGACCTTAGATTGTCACTAGGAAACCTTTTTCCCTAGTGGAGTCAAGCCCCATCTCGGTGGTGACTTGTTGCTAAAAGATTATGAGCAACAAAGTCTATGGCTAGGAGGAACATCTGAGTTATGCGCACTATTGGTGACTTCCATAAAAGATAAGTGTTCTTTATATGTTGTCTTGTTATTGTGTGCTTGTTTATCTATGTTTGACATGGTTTAATTCTTGCATGTTGTTGCATATAAGTATTTGTTGTTATTCTGTTTAATAATGCTTGCACATGTAAGGTGGTGTTTCCATTCAATATTGTGGTCGTGCATAAGTATGAAAGTTATTGTTAGCTTTCATGTTTAGCTATCTTTTTATATTAGTCACAAGTCTTTGAGGTAGGAATGGAATGGATGGGTGCGCAAAAAAGTAGTTTATGTGCATCAAGAGGCTGGAATTCGTGCGTGCATTCAGGGAATTAGATTCCACGCGCAAGGAAATCAAAATTGGCATTTGACACCAGGGAGATTGTGGGAGAGGTTGTACTGTGTGATCAGTATGTTAGTGCACACATTTATGTAAGTTGATTACGCTGATTATAAGTTATGTGGCGCGACTCAATATTGGGTTGAGCATGATACTTCAAGTGATACTACATAGACTTGTGTTTAAATTAGAATTCGTGCAATGAAATTTTAGAGTAACATTGCTCAGTAGTATGCTGGGAAGGTTACAGTTTGGTAGACTCAAAGCTACAAAATTTGAGGCTATGTGACATGGCCTAGCTTGGGTGGCTGGGGGCATTACACCACTAATCCACAGAACTCCAAAGCTACTAGACCACATCTTAGGGATGTGGAATCTGGATGGCTATTTTGAGGTGGAGGGGTAGAGCTTGGAGCTAAACCACTAAGATATATTTCCTTTACTAGATTGTCAGCACAAGAAATGTAGGTCCCGCACCCTACCCCTTGATAATACACAATAAAATTCATAGTAACATGAATTTAACACAACAATAACCAAGCAAATAATAATTGCTAAGATACAAAAACAATTTCATCACTATGTAGGGATTTCATCATTTATGCGTAATATGTAATTGATAACCACTTTTCAACATCTAATTTTGAATCATGCTACAACAACACTAATTAACGAAATAACCAAAGTTTAACATTTGGTAATGCAATAATTCACTAAAGAATACTTGTAAAAATAGGTCAACTTGATACTCAACTATATTGCATATTTTGATCTTGATTTCCCAGCTCCACTTGCCCAAACTTTAGGTTTATCTAGTGCCTCCATGCCAACTCAAAGGTTCACTTCAAACGCTTGGCCCTCCAAGCCCACAAACTAATGAAATACAACTGGTAAGAATACCATGGCCAACATAATATCACAACCCACAAAAGCTCCTTATAATTTCTTTTTTTATTTCCACTCTTTCAATAATGAAAAATTCAACCAACAATAACAGATTCCAACCAAATGTGTGTCCATTTTACTATGCTTCCTTTCCTTATATAAGAAAAATTATAATAAAATAATATTAAGGTTTAATATTATTATAGTTTGAAAATTCACCTAACCCTGTCTCCTTATCCTCATATTAACTTTTCTTGGATACAATCATATTTTATTTCCTTATGATAACTAACTATATATTAAAACTATATTTTAATATATCTAGTTTTCATTCCTACTCTTTTAACACTATTCATTTTATTTCCTTATGATAATTAGCTATATTTTAATATATCTAGTTTTCATTCCTACTCTTTTAACACTGCTCTTAACTATTTCAAGTATTATAGTAATTTGTTTTTCAGTATTAGATTATATTGTAGATTATGTTCACTTACTAGTTTACATTTATTGACTGACCTTCTCTCCCAAAGGACCTTTTCTACTATCCATTATTCTAACATTGGTTCATGCTCATATGATAAATAATTTTTCCAAGTCTTCTACATTCAAAATTAAACACAATTTTTTCAAAACATTAAGCATAAAAACATTGAGAAGTATTAAATAATGCATAGTACTAATAACCTTTTTGCTATCAAATTAAAGCATGGTGTTACTGCCCGGGAAATCCATAGAGTCTCAATCTACACATTAGTTCATAATACACATTAGTTCATAATACACGTGTATACACAATCATCATAATCCCCATTAGGAGTACATATACTTATAAGTAATTATTGAAACCATTAAATAATCAATCTCCACCCCCCAATCCCCTACACACGGTTGCACATGTAAAGCATAAATAACATCAATCACATGCCAATGACTAATCTATAAAAGTATCATGAATAATTATAACATGCATCTACAGTTACATAGTCGCAACCTTCCATCACTTAGCACATGTCCATAAACATCACATCATCATAGGAGTTCATATGTTTTATAGGTTTATTTAGTTCAGTTACCCCCTTCACATCGGTGGATGAATTAAAAGAAAATATACTATCACGTTTGAACTTTGTTTTCGTCAGTAAACAAAAGTGTGAGCATTATAGGGAGAGGTGGTAGACCTGAAGATGACTCTTTAGAGGTGAGGGTCCTTTTTCTTTCTTCTTCTTTCTTTTTTTTTTGCTAATATGGACCAACTCCCCTATCTTGATAAGGTGAAGGTAGAGGGATAGTGCACTATAGAGGGATTTGCATCAATTGGTGGGTGGTGTATTGCATACTACATACTAAGGATGGGTGGATATCTTGCTACCCATTGCATATCTAGCAAGGTGCTAGCTCCAATGGAGAGATGCATGGAAACGTGATTTTTTATTAGGCATCAACGATGCTATAATAGGTGCCCTCCGAGTTGATGGAGTGTGAGAAATGTGGGCATGGTTATTTCACTTTCATGAGCCAAATCAATTCATTTTCCTTAAGATAGTGTCGTTGATGCACCCTTGGTGATGGTGAGAGCTAGAGGACCCCAACACCCCTGTATGGTGAGGTGGTGCAAATTGATGCCACATCATAGTGGAGACGAGGTAGGGCATGATTTTTCGAGCCATTTATTCGAGACATGGCACTATTAAATCATTTGTATCAAGGAATATCTACACGAGGATATAGATTTCACGAGGCATAGACTTACCATTACTACTTGAGATCATATGGAGTTCATTTTGGTGTCTGTAGTGTTTTTTTGTTGATACCACCAATGCTTTTGTTTTCATATTTTAATTTATGAACACACTATTAATAGACTACATGGAAAACACCTTGTAGCATAGGTTTTTACAAAGGTTTTTAGTGTTATAAGATTGGGAAAAATTTGCAAAAGAACCTCCGCTACAACTTCCATTATTCATAGTGGAGTTTTTAACGAATGTTCCATATAACTCAACAAATTTGGGCGGGTAGAGATTTTAGTGGAGGTATTTTTGTCAAAGCTTGTATTGGTAAAACACACTAGTGCATTGTTAATTAAACTACTCCAGTGCATACATAAACCTAAAAGGCACCAGTGCTCTTATAATTATTCCACACTTGTTCTACCTTTTTTTGTCGTATGCAACACCGATGTTTTTTATGCACCGGTTCGTATTGTTTTGTGTATGCAACACCAACGCTCGTATAAATATTACGCACTGGATCATTCTTTTTGTTTTATGGCACACCAGTGCTTGTATAATTTGTACGCATTGGTGCCTGTATTACAATGTGCACTGGAGAGAAGTGAAATATCGAACATTTGAGGTGAGATGTCAAAGCCATTCTTTATTACTAACTGTTGGTGCGTATATTATATGTAAATCCCCGGTGCATATATTATTTATAAAGCACCGATGCGTATTTTAATCATGCTCATCGTAATATTTTGAAAAGATAAATATAATTATCTGTTATGTCATTTAAAACAACAATGTTTTTTCACAATTTTTAGCACCAATGTTTTAATGTAATTAATAGGCACCAGTGCCTATAACTCATAAAAACACATCATTTTCTATTTAATGGCACACACCGTTTAATGAATTATGAATAATACAATGCACCGATATGTATATATTTTAATTAACTATTTTTTTAACAAATTTTCGATTAATCACCTCAAAATCAAATATTTTTTACAATAATATTTATTTTATATTTTTGTTATTGTGCTTTGATATAATGATTACATTAATGTGTTACCCAATGAATTACACCTCTTTTATTTGTAACAATGTAAATCATCCATATATTAATTAATCAACAACACAACATTTTACAACATTCGACAATGCAATAAAATAAGAAACCCATTTTATTATATATGAATAAGAGATCCATCATCATACAAAATGGGATGACATAAAGGTCTACAATAATCAAAATGCAACCAATATGTAATTGTTACACTTATTGGTAATGTGTCCTCATGCAATTGGGACAATATGTCGAGTGCATTAAACAAAATCCTTGATTTTCACAAACAAATATTCCAAAACATACAACTTACAATAACATTGAATTATATTGATTGTCATTCATCACTTGAATTGGTGTCATCGCTCAAGCTACGTGCATGTCTCATTTATTCATTACTTGTAGGCATTACTATACTTTGGTTATTTAACCTAATGTTTTCTTGATCGACTTGTTTTTGATGATGCACCTCTTCATGTTCTATTTACAAACATAGAAATAAAGTGTTACACACACACACACACACACACACACACACACACACACACACATGATTGCATAAGTAAAAAAACATACCATAGCAACAAGTGTTTCATAAAGAATGCACATTCTTTTGAAGCCATGCTGCATGCAATCTCTCAAAATATCATCTGTTGGTTGCACTCCATACTTTGTTTCTTGCATGTTTAATATGCCATGACAAAGCACAATTGATATAATTAATATAATGTTTCTTGTTGTTCCATTAATTATGAAACAAGGGAAGTTAAACAACATAGCTACTTACAAATTGTTCAATCAAACCTTGCTACTTCAACATATACTCGTCACAACCCATACTTAACCCAATGTCTATCAATCCTTCAGTTGGCTCTTCTTTGTATGTTAGCACATATTACAAGACATCCATGGACGAGTGTAAATTAATTATTTAAATATAAAGATCACAACAAACATGGAATCTTAAGTAAGGTCGAAAATGTAAGTACTCACAAACTTTGAGATCAACCCTTTTATTCCTCGTCATCCTATCTTATGCGTTGAATGGGTTTTTTTTTTTCTTTTCTGCAACAAATCAATTGAAAATTAGTATTTCATGCGATAATTAAATTTGATATACATAAAATAATAAATGAATGATTACATACCTCTAATGCACGTTGTTGTTGGGATGGATCCTTCTGCAATGCAATTATGTTCATTTCTTTCACCATCTCCTTGTATATTTTTTTGGACATCCCATTGACATGTATTGGTTTTCCCCTCGTTTGTCCCTTGGAATTTGCATGACACGCCTTAACCAACACACATAATTAAGTTAAACCTACAAATAATTCAAATATATTATTTTTTAAATAAAACTTAAAGAACTTCCCTTGTTCTCTTGTTGGGATGAGTTACCATCGCGCTCACTATAATAAGTTGTTTTCCTTGAACATCTCTCTGCCATCTTCTATAAAAAAAAAACCAGGAATCATCAAATATAAAAAATTATGAAATTTGTTTTACAAAATAAGATTTCCGTGCATATAATAAAACAGTATGTACTAGTTCATTAAGCATATGTATACACACTGGTATATGATAATCGTGCTCTTACAAAATTGAAAAGGTTTTGTTTACAACTTGTTATATTATTATATTTAGAAATTGTTTACAAATTAATAGAAGCATCGATGCCTCATTATTGTTTATTGCACACCATCAAACCCGTGCACAAATTTAAAACATTATGCTTTCCATACTAAAAACAACTTTATTTTCATTTTAAACTCAATCGTGTCATTGATAGGAATATGTGCACCGATGTTCTATGCATGTACAATGCACATCGTTAACTACAAAAGTCTTTTTTTAGAAGAAAACTGACATCAACAAGGTTTCAGATCCAATGCAATGAGTCATCCCATTGCAATGGACACCAAACACCCTATATATAAGTAAATAAACCCTCTAAAAATTTATTGCTTAAAAACAATTCTCGTTGTGAAATATAGAGAAGGAAACCAAGAGCAACAACAAGGAAGCTAGGGCTTCAAATGCCTAAGTTAACTATGAAACCCTTTTATTTTTTTGAAAATGCACTGAAATTTGTTTGAATCAAATAGGAGAAATATCGAGATGATCAATAGAATGAAATCACATACCTAAAATTTATCCTTTGCAAATTTGTATGTTACTTACGATGATCCCTTACAAATTTGACTCTTCAAAAAAATCTACTCATCAAAGTCTTTGCTAGTAAATATTTCTTTCACAAATATCCCCTGTAAATTTTGGCAAAATAATGAAATAATGATTAGATTTTTCATTTATAACCACCTACATTTAGAATAAATGAAATTCCCGCTCACTTTTTCGTTGTATATTTTGGCACATTGATGATAAATGTGCATGCTATTTTTTTTGTAATTTACTTTTTTGGTGCATTGTACTGTTTATAGCGCACAAGTGCATCTGTATGATTGTTACATACAAACACACCAACAAACAATTTAATTGACAAAGTATAAATGCAAACCTTTACAATTAAAGTTTTGCATAGGTTTTATCTTTGCATAGGCAAAAACAGAGGTCACTCTTCAATGCCTCTCATAATTTAGCACATAGAATCGATCCTATGCCACTCCTTTAGTTCTTTGGCTTTCATCTCCTCCTCCATGAGCCACTCAACTTTCTCCAAGATACCGTCCTCGTCATTCTTGTTGGAGCGAAACAACGACTTTATCCAATAAGATATAAAAGATAATCTTTATGAAAAAAATATATTAATTTATGTATTGAATGATGGTTACATTGAGAAGGAGGGTCCATATTTATTTTGGCCCACATATCTTTTTGAAGAGTCGTGAATTAGTAGTCATGATTTTTAAAATTAATTGACATGTTTATTTTATTAATTATTGCTTTTTATCTTTTATTTCATTTAATAGTTTATTTATTTATTATTTATTATTTACTTATTAATGCTATTATTTATGTTTACTTATTTGTATTCACCACATTGCCCTCCCCTTAAATTTGCTTTGTCCTCAAAGCAATGCTGAGGGGTGTAACTGTCGAAAATGCTTTGACTCCCACACAACGTCTTCTACCAGGAGATTTTTCCATTTAATAAGGTACTCTTTGATTATTCGAGTACGCAACCTCTTTTCCCTAGTGGCAAGAATGGTTTTTGGCTCCAAAATGATTTTCCCTTCACCATCCAACATCGGAAGAATTGTTTGTGCCTTTTGATGTTGCCCTAAAACCCCTTTTAAACATGATACATGAAAAACGTTATGGATGCAACTTTTATCTGGTAGTTCCAACCCATAAGCCACGTGACTACTTTTCCTGTTAATTTGATATGGTCCATAAAACTTCGGGGCCAACTTATTCTTTCCTTATTGTTTAAGAGATAATTGTTTATAAGGTTAAAGCCTTACAAATACCCATTCTCCAACTTTAAATTGTCTTTCTATTCGGTGTTGATCTGCTTGTTGTTTCATTCAGTTCCTTGCAACTGCTAGGCTTTCCTTGAGTATTTGAACAATTTTCTGGCTTTCGTCTAAATGCTCTTTTACTGATGAAACTTTTGTCTGATATGTAGCTAACTCCTTCCAAGTTGGGGGTTCATATCCATAGAGAGATTTAAATGGTTTCATTTTGGCAGACATGTGATATGTGGAGTTATGCCACCACTTAGCAAGGTGCAACCATTGAAACCATTTATTTTGCTTGTCAGTGACAAAACGAAGGTAGGTTTCTAAGCATTTATTGACAACTTATGTTTGTCCATCTGTTTGAGGATGGTAAGTTGAGCTCATATTAAGGGAAGTCCTGATTTGTTTGCAAAATTATCTCCAAAAATTCCCTTTAAACTTGGCGTCTCTATCACTGACGATGACTTTGGGAAACCCATGTAGCTTGTAAACATTTTTACAGAAGATTTCAACTGTTTGTTTTGCGGAATCAATTTTTCTAACTCCCATAAAGTGAGCATACTTGGTTAGTCTGTCTACTACCACTAATATTTTATCTTTTCCTTTTGATATGGGTAACCCTTCAATAAATCCATTGAAATCTCTTCCCATTTTTGGTTGGGAATGTGTAACAGATGGAGTAACCATGGGGTTAATATATTTTTGCTTTTGTTTCTTTGACAAAGGTCACATTCTGCTACATATTTCCGAATATCTGCATTCATCCTCCTCCAGAAGAATGATTTACATGCGTTATAGTATGTTTTGAAAAATCCAACGTGACCAACAACTGGACAATCATACGATTCCTGAAGAACTTTGGATTTAAATTTTGAATTGGAATTTAAATGAATTCTTCCTTTATACCATAATACATCATTCTTCCATTCAAACTTGGGGTATCTGTTCAAATCATTGATTATGGAATAGGTCTCTCGGTTTTTGGCATACTCAGTTTAGATCTCATCCAACCATTTGGGAATTGCCATTGATATTGCAAAAACTTGCGTTTCTTCATCTTTTTGTGAGACAACATCGACTACTACATTTTATTTTCCCCTTTTATGTAATATCTCCATATCAAAAGTGGCGATTTTCTCCATCCATTTTTGTTGTTCAGTTGTTAATGTTTTCTGGGATAAATATATGCACTAATTTACCAACATTAAATTATCAATAGGGGAGTCGTATACTTAGAGGTGCAGGCACAAGAAATGTAGGATTGGAGCCTAGTCTAGCCTATAGCCAACAAACACACTTCAAAATGTGATAAATGCAAGTAAGACAAGCTCAAATGGAAATTCACACTACAAGATATAGCTTAACACTAGATCGCAAGATCACGTCTCCCGATTTAGATCCTGATCTTCAATGGCTTATTCCTATAGTGTTTCGCTAAACTATGGGAAAACTAAATTAAAGCAACTAGATTAAAGGACAAGTAAGGAAACCTAAAAGTAGATGTGGAATTTACCCAAATTGACATTCAAATCAGTCAGCTGGATGAGGTTACTCAAACCCTAATGTATGTGTGCTACTGACCTAAAGTGGAACTTACCAGTTTCAAGAGCAAATCCGCCAAACAAGAAATGAAATCTAAATTCAAACTATGCAAATAAAATGTCCTCGAAAAAATACACCCAAGAAAGAAAGAAATGAAGAATGAGGAAATCAAGAAAAAGGTGATGTTCTTAGTAATGAAAGGAAAATTGGTTTGAGTTAATTATGGAACCAATTTCTTTTGTGTTATGAATCATGAATGTAACTTGCTTTTAAAATAATGATCCAAATTTAATGCTCCATATATATTTGTGTAATAACACAACAATTATATTTAATAAAACTTAACATGAAAATATAAATTACAAACCAATATCCCCAAATATAACAAGGCAAAATTATATCAATCAATATATTAATATGATCTAAAAATAATAAATACAAAACTATATATTAATAATATTATGTCAATCCCATAAACTATATATACAACTTGTCACAACCATTCAACGCAACTTA
>JZKD02S2172615.1:0-12097 GCA_000966675.3 Picea glauca
GAAAAGGAAGTTTCAATGCATCAAAACTCTATGATGAACATTGTTCCTGTCTGGAAGGAAAAGCATGATGTGGGTGCATTCTCCTTCACGTCTTTATATTCAGTCTTGTTTTTCATCCTTCTACTGTTCAACAGTGTATAGTTGATTAGAACAACAGTGAATGAAGATGTGATAATTAATGGGATTAATGTGCTCAGTAACGTCAGTGAAATTATGATTATAGTTGTGATGAGACAAATGTACAGGTTCCAGGAAAAATGGATGAAAGATACAGGACAGGCGAGATGAACATGTTCTTGCTTGAATTCAGAATAAAAGGATTTTGGAGGTCCAAAAGCTCTCCAATGGGGAGGAATGATCCAGGGGGTCATTCGTCATGGAAGTTACACTGATCCAAATAAAGGAGAAAATGGTACAATGCCAGTAAAGTGGCAATGCATACATGGTTTTATTAAAGCTATTGGTTATGGTATATAAAATCAAAGCTTAGCTGTATAAGTTTTCAACACATCCAATGTATAACTAAACGGTTCATTGCAACGTCGACAACATTTGTAACATGGAGTGCGCATTTAGTGATATAGTCATCGCATGGAGTTATAAAATTCCATAACCGTTTAAAGTTGGGTGCGCAGTTTGTTCACACGATTAGTTGTAACATCGGGTGGTTGCAACATTTGGTGGATGGTTTATCTGGCAGTTATACCATTCAGTGCAACATTTGTTTTGGCGGATCATAGATTTGGCCGAGTTCTAATGTGGTTTCATATTGTTGGCAGTTATAAGCATACGCATCTATATTTGGTAAAAACGTTTGGTGTTCATTTATGGTACAACGTGTGCAACGTTCGGTGGGCGAGTCGAACTCGTGATCGATCCTGATCAACATGATACTAGCCACTAAATCCATTGTTTCAGCCAACAGTTTATCCGTTTGATATCAAAAATCTCACAGAGATGAAATCCAATGCGCCTAAGTCGAGATTGAACCCTCAACCTGCACCTTTATAACCAAGGGTTTCAGCCAAAGCAGAGGACAGAGCTAGAGGATGGAGGAGAGATTCGTTGTAATTTGTCCAGCATTCCGTTTTGAACAGCTGCCAAATTTTTTTGACAGAGGACGGAGGAGAGATTCGTTGTAATTTGTCCAACATTTCATTTTGAACATCTGTCGAATTTGTTTTTACAGAGACGGGGAACAGAAGAGAGCGTTTTTGCTGTAAATTGTTCCAATGTTGTTTCTTTCTGAAGTCGACCATTCTCTGTATTAATTGGCTTCTTTGTCTTATGAAGGCCATTTAGTAATTTTCAGAGAGGAGGTCTTGAAAGCTTCTGTATAGCATATTGTTCAGTTGCTGAAGTTGATTTGCAGAGATTCCAGTGCCATTTGTACCATTTTGAAGAGATTAATGGATCAGTACCCATTGGAGAGGGACCCGGAGATGTAGCCCAGTGAAGGGGGTGAACTCCGTTATCAAACTCTATTGTTCTTGTCTCTCGTTTTCTATTTCATATTCTCTTTCTATTGCTTTCAGTTTGCAGATTTCAGCATTTAATAAACACACTAATGCTTTTGAAAAATCAAATTGCAAACTANCATTCTCTGTATTAATTGGCTTCTTTGTCTTATGAAGGCCATTTAGTAATTTTCAGAGAGGAGGTCTTGAAGGCTTCTGTATAGCATATTGTTCTGTTGTTGAAGTTGATTTGCAAAGATTCCAGTGCCATTTGTAACATTTTGAAGAGATTAATGGATCGGTACCCATTGGAGAGGGACCCGGAGATGTAGCCCAGTGAAGGGGGTGAACTCCGTTATCAAACCCTATTGTTCTTGTCTCTCGTTTTCTGTTTCATATTCTCTTTCTATTGCTTTCAGTTTGCATATTTCAGCATTTAATAAACACACTAATGCTTTTGAAAAATCAAATTGAAAACTAATGATAAGCATTCATAGCTTTTACATGCACATATGTTGAGATCCGACGGATCATTTATTGAACAATAGAGCACACAGGCGATGACATGGGAGTGCAATATGTATGTCTTGAATTCCTTCAAAGATTTTACTAAGGAATATGCCTACTTTTCCATAATATTGTACCTTAGGAGAGCGTCACGCAGTGTCCAACTGAAGTAGGCTATAGGTTTCTTGAAATCTTGTTCATCCTTCTGCAACAATACGCCGACAATAGTGTGTTATGAGGCAAATGAAAAACAAGGAAATCTTTTCTAAAGTCCGAGCTGGCTAGCACAAGGGATTTAGTCAAAGATACTTTGATATCTTCTAAAGACTTCTTGGCCTACAGGTTCCACTTAATCTTGTTTCCCTTCCTGAGCATTCAAGTTATATGTTTATGATTTCCGCCAGGTTTGGGATGAATCTCCTAAAAAAGTTCACCTTGCCCTGGAAATATTGTACCTCCTTTTTACTATCTAGGGTGCCAATATTCAAGATCCATTCAATCCTACTAGGGTCTATTTTAAGGCCTTCTTTGGAAATGATGTGCCCCAAAATATTTCCTTCCTCCACCGTGAAATGAGATTTCTTTGGATTCGGTGATATGCTAAACTTTTTGCACTTCTGGAAAACCCTCTTCAAGTGCTTGAGATGTTGTTTGTCGGAGGGAGAATACACTATGATGTCTTCCAGATAAATCACAATGAATTTATCCTTCTCATCAGGAAACATGATGTCCATTTCCATCTAAAAGGTGGCACCAATGTTCATCAGGACGAACGAAATCTTAGCATACATGAGCGTTCCCCACGGAGTGGTGAAGGTTGTCTTCTCTCTGTCATCTAGGTGGACCATTATTTGGTTATATCCTCATAAACCATCCAGCATGGACATATTTTGAGATTCCACTACCTTTTGAAATATGTAATCCATTTTAGGCACGAGGTAATGGTCTTTGAGAGACACCTTATTTAAATTTTGAAAGTCTACGCACAGTCTTGTTTAGCCACTTTTCTTTCTTATAGGTACTAGGTTAGCTACCCATTTCGAGAATCTTAAGGAAACAATAATTTTGGAATCAAACATATTCTTTACCTCTTTCTTGATCAACGGTAGTAATAGAGGATTTATCTATCTCAGCTTATGTTTGAAAGGCTTATGATCTTCCTTGAGAGGGATAACAAGTTGGATCACCTTTGTGTCATACACTTTCAGAACGTCGTAGTTCCACGCAAATACGTCTTAAAAATCCTTCATGAGATTTAAGTAATCCTACTTGACCTTTGGATTGAGTGTCTTTGATAATTTTACCATCTTCATATCTGCCTCAGTTACAATGTTGCATTCTTCCACATCTTCTTCACTTGAAACAATCTTGGGGTTCTTAGCCACATCATTTTTGTCCGACAGCTTTTCTAGCAGCACATACCCCTTTGGAATAATATTGTTCTTCAGTTGTATTATATCCCTTCCCACGATCTGGTTTTGGAAAGGTTCATCTTTACTGTGTGCATCTGTGCCCTCATCTTTATCGCCATAGTATTCCCCATCGATGTTTGTGTTAGTGAACGCGCTGCTCATAAGTAGGAATATTTCCACCTATTTTTCATCATCAAACACCTGCGAGTGTTTGATGTTGTCAGGTAATGATGGACTGTTCTTGACCTCGATTTCATATCTTTTATCTAGAAGAATGGGAATCTTGAAAACTGAGGCTGAGGTGGCCAACGCGTAGTCGATCTGATTTTGTTCTCTAGGGATAGCGGTCAGGTCATACTATTAAAATCCTTCGAGAAGGTCCAAAGCCATATTTTTTTAAGCCCGTAGTCTGGGTTTTTTGGTATGATACACACCCTTCACCTGATTTATGATTAGCTCAAAATATTTGCGCACTGCTATCCTCCGCACGCCTAGTTCTTTCAAAACTTGTAAACCCAAGATTAGTGCTTCATACTCAGCCATGTTGTTAGTTCATTCAAATGCGAGCTTGTATGAATGTAACTTTGTTCTTGATTTAGAAGGGCTCACCCATATACTAGCCCCAACTCCTTCTCGACTCACTGCACCGTCAAAATTCGTGTTCCACACCACATTTTCCGTGTGATCTTCTGGGTCGATCCACTCTATCGTTTCCTGCGCATTTTTCTCGTCAACTGTTGTGATGGTCTTCGATCCTTATTCTCTGAAGCTAAAGTCATTTTAGAATATAGACTAACCCAGTTCAGTGTCGACGGCGTATATAGGATGATTGTGGGGCTGCGTCTTTCTTATTACCATGTACTTTAGTATCACTTGTCTGTACAACCTTCTATCATGGCCAAAAACAAGGATAGTGGCATACGTCATATCCATCTACAATGTTCCCTTCAACTTCGCAGCCCACGATCTCGGGAGTAGAATGTTGAAATTCGAGGGTATGTCTATGAATACTATGTCCATGACCATGTTCTTGGCAGGGATTTGAGCCAACGATACAACCAGGTCTTTGATAAGACCCAAACATTTGACTTCCTCGAATCAAAGGAGAAAAGGTCCTTGTATGGCCTAGTGACTTCTAAACCCAACTCGTCCATGATCATCTTCAACATGAGATTGTGTGATGCGCCAGAATCAAGTATGGCATTATGCAAGGTCATATCATGGATCCTCAGACTAACATAGAAAGGAGGGACATCTTCATCATCGCTTGTCTCTTCGACACACGGACCAAACAAGATGGCCGGCTGCTCATCTCGAATGTTTAGAATATCGGGGGTCCCTCCCATTTTCATCATTTTAATGATTTTTTCCTAATACTCACCCTTTCTAATAAGCTCATTGAAAGGGAGAAATATTTTGAACTTCACCATTTCGTGTTCAAAATTGAAAGGGGAACATCATTTTTCTACCTCCTTTCTGATCGTCTCCCGGCCTGTCTCCGGAGCATTCTTGGGGACTTCCTCCTTCGACTTCACCTTCTCGGTTGCATACTTGGCTATGTTGTTCGGTCTCGGTTAGCTTGTGGAAGGTGTGTCCATTGTAGGCTTCTTTACAGAGTTCTTTTGTTGTGGCTCGGCAGGTACATCTTTTCTCTGGAGGTTGTACTTTTCCTAGAACTACATGATAGCATTTTGATAACCTTTCCTAAATTCTTCTATCTCCTAAGACAGTGCATCGTCTATTTCGAGTATCATACCATCGTCGGTTTCCAGTGAGAAGTCTTCATTTCGTCTCATATATCGATCATACTCCCTCTTTGTCAAGAACACACGCGGGTTTTTGTCATCACAACAATGCATCTAGTCGTCGAAAGTCTAGTCAAAATCCTTTTCTGCATAGTTATTTTGGAAAGGAGGTCTTATCTGTTGGTCACCTGGGTCCCACTACTTGATTTGAGGAATCTAAACCCTCTAGATATTTTGATTTATAGGTTGTGGGTTGTTTTATTCTTGCGCAGTAGGCCTGCTTCCCACAGACATTCTCTTAATCAAATTTTCCATGGTCTTCATCATCATGTCAAAATTTTCATTTGAGGACCATGACATCGATGGCTGTGCATCTCCCTAGGATCTCTTGTCACCCTGATTGAACCTTTGTTTGATTTTCTCTGACGCCATCATGTTCACTTCAACCTTGACAACGTTACTCATTATGGCATCTAGACTTGTTGATATTCTTTCTCTCAGTAGCAAAGAAAATTCACTATCAAAGAAATCTGCATACCACAACTAGGAAGCACCAAGAGGGGGCTTTACATCCATATGGATGGAGTTGTACACCTTCAAGAAATGAGCCGAGAATTCCTGTACCCTCTCCTCTGGTGCTTTCTTCATATTATTGTATTATGTTAGCAGTTGCAAAGGGTTTTTCTTATCCCCCCATTTATTTAGGAAATACCTCTTGAATGTGGTGAAGTCCCAAATGCTTATGGTCGGGAGGGATTTGAACCACTTTCTTACATCTCCCAAAAGACTTTGTGCAAAAAGCCCCATTTTTGCATATGCGTACTCTACCTCCTCTAGGTAGACAAAGTCATTAAACTAGTCCAGGTGTCTCTCAGTGAAAACATTTCCCTCAGTGTCGTAGATTCTAATTCTTTGGCTATAATTCTAAGGCAATTTGTGTAACTAGGCTAGCAGCATGAGGGGAGCGAATTTGGCAGCCATAGCCCTAGGGGGATTCAAATTTTGGGGGATATTATTTGTCACCAGGGCTCTCCAAACTAGATTCAAACTTAGACCTGAACAGAGTTTTCTTTAAAAGTGTGTCAAACACAAGGTCTTCAATGCTCTGCATGCCGTCTTTGGGAAAGGACATACTTCTTTATAGGAAATAAAACGGTTCTGGCACCTGCTCTCTAGCCTTACGTAGAATCTTCTCGGGGTCGCACACAAGATTAGAGTGGTTTGGATCAAGATTTTCTCTATTGTAAAACATCATTGGAGCTAGGTTTCCTGAGTAGATCTACTTAGGGCTACTGGCTTGTTTGGACTGGATTCACCGGGGTAAAGGTTTCAGCTGGTATGGGGTTTTTTTCCTCTGTTACCCTCAGAGGTCAAACTGCAACGTTTGTCGTTCTCCCGAGGAAAATATTTTCAAGTTTGTCCCCGACAGCGGCGCCATAATGTTAGCAATCCATAAATCTGTTCGGCTTATAAACAGATGACGAAGGTAACTGTTTCAATCAACTTTGAGACCCGCAACTAGCCTTTCATATCTGAGAGGCCTCTCTCAGAAATGGCGTGGCCTCCACGTTGGATATGACTTGGAAAATGATGGCTAGATTTAACACCTATGATAAAGTGGGTTCTGGTTATATTGGCGCAACAAAGTAAGACTTAGACTATGGGGTCAATCTGAGGAAAAGATGGGACAAGTGACTGAGTGACTAGATTTGAGAGGATAAGGCTAGGTGAGTAATAGCCTTTAGTGTAAAACAGTAATGTGAGGTGGGATAAATTACAGGAAGTAACTCAAGAGCGTCGTTGTGGATGAATTCAGAGTTGTCTTGAGAGGAAAATTTTTTGTCTAAGTGGCGCGAACAAGGGGAGTTGTACAGCGAATCCCCAGGTTCGATAATTCGTTATGAAATAGATAGAAAAATATATGGAATAAAGACAACAAGAAAGAACATACACAAAGAAAGAAGCACAATACATCCAACTATCACAACAACATTATTTTCATCAAATCACAGAACCTTTGAATTAAATTCCTGTCAAAATTTTCATATTACATGCAATAGCTATTGTCTACCAAATTTGACAACCAGTCTGGATTACATCGAAAAGATGAAATATATAAACGACGATGTTGCTTGGGCTTCCCTTTCTAACTGTTAACCCTAAACTAGAGAAAACATGCCACGTGCGCTAGAGACTCTTCACATGGTACTATCCAAAAATAGGCAATAATCACACTTGTCCACTAATGACTATCTTCAGGTTCGCCACAGGGTCTGATCATCGGTCAGAATCCGATGTGGAGAAAAATGTGTCACTGTATCTCTGGATCAGGTATCCTAGTGAACATGTGTTTGTTAAAATCTTGTTGTCTGTAATATTGGCTTTGCATTCTTTTATGCACCCATTTGTTGGAGAACTGTGTGCAGCAAATAGTTGTTCAATCACATTTGTTGGAGAACGTATCACTCAAAATTGTCATGAAGAAAATTTCGCCCATTAAACTTTCTGTTTTTGTGTGCTAGCAAGAGCCACACAAATTTCCTTTTTGGCTACCTCACATTTTTTGGGATGCTCTGTGTGTCATTCTTCTACTAACCTTTGTGTCTCTCGCAGCTAGAAAATAATGTCATGCGACTCGCTGATTTTCCTTTTCAGCCATGCCACATTTCCTCCATGACTCTATGCATCTGACGGTTTCATGATCTTTGTCGCTAGTTGTCACCTTAATTCCCTATTTTCCTTATAGAGCTCGGCGATATCCAACTTTTCTTGTTTCATCTGCTGATATGGCAGTTCCTCATTTGCTCCTGCTAAATCCACTCTCCTTTCTCTGTTCATGCCTTCGTGGCTCGATTTCCCAGCAGGTTCTAGTCGTATGGTGCATCTGAGTAGTTCTTCGATTGTCAATCCGACACGCGGTCCTTCTAGAACTTGAACTCTCATGATCTCTTTGTTTTTCCTAGGCCTACCCCTCTTCTGAGGCAGTTGTTTTTTGGAGGAAGGGGCTCTTACCGTCTCCCATTATTGTACAAAATCCTCTTCTTCGGTTGTTTCACGATCTGATATGGTGTTCTCTGTAGGTAAGGGGAAAGTTTATTTCACATTTTTGTGGATGCCTGCCTCCGGTGAGAATGCATCCCAGTCCTTTTGGGGCTCAGATATTTTAGTTATACTTCCCTGTGCACCCTTCCCTACACTCTGAGAGGTTACCATGGTGTGACTGAGGAGTATCCTACATGTAGTGAATTCAACAAATGCAGAGGAGGGATGGTATTTTGAACAAGTCGGACTGGTAAGGAAAAAAATGAAAAGCATTCTGGGCTAGTTCTGTGATTGTGGAGAATTTTGATCATCCAATATTTATAATGGATCGAATAGGGGAAATAAATCATACTAAAGGATGATGAATTTATGGTGATGATATGTCTCAAATTGAGTTGTAGGTTTCCCATGGCAAATCCTTGCGTGAAGGATGCAGTTGGTAAGGCTTGTTGAGCATGCCTAATACGAAAGCCATGATTTTTCATTCTCTTGTCCTTCATGATGAATCAATAATAAATGTTGTACTTTCTGACGTGGCCTTTATTAACCACTTGACTCGACCAGAGAACGTAGAAACTAGCTTCTTAACAGGATTCGACCTTTTGGGAAAAGACATGTCCGTACCGCGTATACAATTTCCAACTCTGACACCCTTTCCCATTTCCAAGGGCCAACCGACCATTTGTTGACTTCAACCTCATGGTGCTACGTATTTGAATTCACATGTTTTGGCACGTGGGTCATAACGTGACTCAAAACTGACTCTAAATGGAAATAAAAATTGTGGCGCTAACACAACCCATATGGAAGAGACAACTAAAGAAAAATCTCCAAGTCTTGAATATTTGTTAATGCTACAAAAGTATGAATATGTATTTGGGGAGATACTAGGTTTTCCACCCATGAGAGACATATAATTCTCTATTGACTTAATGCGTGCAGCTACTCTAACATAAACAATCCTTGGAGAGTGAGAAAAAAAATAATTGAATGAATTGAAAATGCAGTTGGAAGAGTTATAGAATAAAGCATACATAGGCCAAAGTGTCTCACCTTAGAGAGTGTTGATACTCTTTCTGAATAACAAGGATGGAACCTTAAGGACATGCATTGATTTCAGACAACTGAATAAATATACAATAAAGAACAAGTACCCTCTTCCCAAAATTGATGATCTTTTCAACCAACTAAGAGAAGAAAATGTATTTTCCAAGATAGACCTAAGATAGTGGGAATTATGAATTTGTGGTGGTTCCATTTGTATTGAAAAATGCACCAACTATATTTATGTGTCTAATGAATTGTATTTTTAGAAATTACTTGGATACGTTTGTCATTGTCTTCTTGGATGACATACTTATATATTCTAATTGAGAAAAAGAACATGAAAAGCACTCAAGGATGGTTCTACCAGTGCTAAAAGAGCATCAACTATATGTCAATCTAATAAAATGTTTCCTTTACCAAAATAAAATACACTAATTGGGGTATATCATCTAAAAGGAATGAATATAAATTGACCCATAAAATATTGAGGAAATCAGAGGATGTCCTAGACCAAATAATGTTACACAGGTCAGATCATTCATGGGACTTACAGGCTATTACATGAGGTTTATTGGAGGATTTTCAAGGATTTCACATCCCATCACTTCTTTGCAAGAGAAGGGAATAAAGTTTGAATGTAACTTTAAATGTAAATACCAACATTTGAAGGACCTATTGACAGGTGCACTAATATGAATATTTTTTATCTGGAGGAGGATTTCATAGTGTGCACTAATGAATGCAAGGAAGGTCTTGATGGATTCCCTATGTTAAGAGATAAGGAATTTGAAAGAGAATTAAAGGAACTATGTCACACATCATCTAGAGTTGGTATACATAGTCCATGCCTTAAATATGTGGAGGCATTATCTCATGGACATAAAATTTGAGTTGAGGACAAACCATAGTGGTCTGAATAATTTATTTGAGCAGACGTCATTGAATGCTAGACAAATCAAATTTCTAGAATATCTCAATGATTATGACTTTGATATTAAGCACATAAAAAGGGTGCATTTAGCAAGAGGGTGCATGCGATGCATGTTACAACCATAAGCATCTATATGTTTGATATAAAAGACATAATTTTGAGAGCTACAAATTTAACCAGATTTTTTTACAAGTCAGTGAAATCATATAACAAAGTAATTTATTGCCAAAGTACAAAGTGTTTGAGTGGGGAAATTATGGAACATTAAGACACAAAAACATAGTATATGTTCCTAATTCAAATGAATTAAGGAATTTGATATTAAAAGAGACACATAGTGTACCATATGTTCACAATCTAGGTTATCAAAAAACCATTACAACAATAAAGAGTCAACATTTTTGGCTAGGCATGAATACGAATGTGGTTGGTGACATAGCCAAATGCATGGAATGTCAAAGGGAGAAATATGAGCATGAAAACCCAGAAGGTTTTCTACATCCATTACCAATTCCAAAGTGGAAGTGGGAGGTAGCCACCATCGAATCCATCACCAAGTTTCTAGGATAGCAAAGAAACATGACTCAATAATGGTGGTGATGGAAAAGTTGACCAACGTTGCACATTTTATCCCAATCAAGATGTTAAGCCCTAATATTGGCTCATTACCCCTTAATTGGGGCATATTAGATTAGTAATGTTATTTTATTTATGTCAGTTTTAGGCCATTAGTTGTAATTTAGATTATTAATGTTATTTTATTTATGTCGACTTTAGGCCATTAGTTGTAATTATACCTCCAAGTCTCCTATATATACCAAGGAGACATTTTCATTTTAATCATCTTGTACTTGAACATTTAAGTGGGGTAAAAGGAGGTTGCCCCGTCGAAGAGGCTTATTATCTGAAATTATCTCTTTTTCAAGGTGTTGAGTACTTTTCCTGATGTTTTTCTATGCTATATTGATGCTTGGTTCTTAACATATGGTATCAGAGCTCAAGGTCTTGGGGTTTCGCTGCTACATCTGAGACACTGTGGAATTTTCGCTATAACTTTTTTTCTACAACGTTTCAAAAGGAACCTCTTGGAGGGTATTTATTATACGGATCAAGGTACGTTGAGCTCAAAACTCAGCTCCTGAGGCCTTATACATTCAGAGATATAGCCTATAAAAGATAGGGTTTTGGAATCATCCTGCAATGAGTCATTGTGGAATTTTCGCTATAAAAATTTTTTTGTAATGTTTCAGACCCTGAACTCTGGAGGCCATTTACAAAAATTAGGAATTTATCTGTGGTAAAACGTTTAGCTTCTGGTTCATCTTAAATTTGTAGATACACCTTGTGTAATATAGGGTATCTGACTAGTCCTATTGACTAGTCTCAAGAAGGTGTTCCAGGTAAAACAAGAATAACTTCTTTCTAGAGTATCCAAATTGAGTGGGACTGGTTTCATTGGATCATGGACAATCTGTAATATTTTGGGTGCGAGTTTCAGAACTTTATATCAATTATTTTGTGCGGGGCACACTATACAAGTGAGATCTCCTGGAAAGGCCAAAAATTGGCAAGTTGTGGGGAAGTTACCGTAAATTCCACTTGGCACATCCAATTTTGATCAAACCTGTGGAATTTCATAGAAGAATAATCAGAGAAATACATAAGAGAAATTTTCATACCCAGAAGTGCCAAAAATTGGGAGATACAACAGAATAAATATTGTCTAGCAGAACCACCTCAAAATCAAGGTTCAAAAGTGATACTTGGCCAACATGCCACCCAAAACGGGAACTTCTACACCAAATAATCCTCCAGACAATCCTACTTGGACTCTTGATGAACGTGAAGAAATGCGTAGGGACATAAATGATTTTCAAAAGAAGATAGTAACAAAAGATGAACTACAAGAGATGGAAGCTAAGTTGGAGGCAAAGATGGATGGTTTAAAAGAGGATA
>JZKD02S2172616.1:0-16445 GCA_000966675.3 Picea glauca
CAAATACTTCAGATCATTCTGAGATTTTGAACAGAAAAATTCAACTCTAGTCGTATTTGAATTTTCAATCCTCACAGAAACAATGCCGCCATATGCATGACCAAATACTCCCCTGCTCTGATACTGTTATCATAGCAATATGGAAGCATGATTTCTTGACATAGAGTGTCGTTAAGGTCTATAATAAAATTAATGACAGGGACAACATATTCATGCTAGAAAAGATGATTTAATTCCCATCAGTCAAAGAACACCTATAAATGAAGCTGACCTCCAGGAAATTCATTATAATCAGTCCCTCTGAGAATGTTTCCAGATAACATAATGCAATCTTTCTACCAATCCTTCCATGAACAACACTTTAGCTTCATGCTAGAAAAGATGATTTAATTCCTATCAGTCAAAGAACATCTATAAATGAAGCTGACCTCTAGGAAATTCATTATAATCGGTCCCTCTGAGAATGTTTCCAGATAACATAATGCAATCTTTCTACCAATCCTTCCATGAACAACACTTTAGCTTATATATTTAGTGGACCTACTAACTACATCCCAGTAAACTATGAAGGCTGAGAATAAGGATTACACTGAGACTAACATAGCAGCCCTTCCAGTATGATTCTACCATATTCAGATAAAAGTAGGGTACAGCGGCATGGCTGCACTAACCTGGCAATCTTTAAAACCCAACTTCGACTGTATGAATGTCATAGTAGTGAACTGGTAATTAATGATGCATTGAAGCCTAACTTCTAGAAAAAAATTGATGCATAAAACATCATGTTTGTCAAAGTTCAAAGTCTCCCCTTTAAAATTCAATTCTGGCAAAAAGGATTATGAAAGAAACATTTTTTCTATTAGCAATTTAAAGAGTTGAAATACAAGTGGCCACAAGGAACTTATTTGCTATAGTCTCGAAGCAGTAACTTTAATCTGTATTTTTCTGAATATAAAAGTCACCTTTGTGCGTCAAACTCAAAGCAATGAAATATATTCAAAAATAAAACTAGAAACCAGATAGCATATAAAATGATGTAAATTATGGCCAAAGCCAGACAGAAAAAACGAAGGAAACTAACATTGGTTATTAAAAATTGAAATCTACACAGAAGAAAAGAAAATAAACCGTTAATGATGTCAAAATAATAGACTGGAAATAGAACCAGGCATTGGATAGATAATTCAAACAGAACATAAGAGTCACGTATTGCATCATTATTGCAAACAAAAGACGCAGTTAAAATGAAAACAAAACAAGATATTGTTGAGCAGAGTCGAGTATTGCATCAGTATTGCAAAGAAAGGAGGCAGTTAAAATGAAAGCAAAACAAGATCTTATTGGGCATGTTCTTTCATGAAAAATACTAGTGTCTCTGTCCTCCTCTTAAAAGGTTTTCTGCATAATCATTTCTGTGCTTACTGCAAAAGACATCGAATATCTTAATTATACAACATATAGCTCAGCAATTACAAAACTGCACATGGGCTGCTAAGCTGCCAGATTCATATAAAGACATTTATTGWCTGTATACTTGACCAAGTTGCAGTTCAAATGTGACCCATTATTTGACTTACCAGAACAACTGTCTGCATTGAAAGCTGAAGGCGGCTTCTCTTATAGAGTTAAGATAATAARTTAATCTATATAACTTATTCTAAGTGTTCAAACGGCAAGGCATGGGCCAATGATAGGAAAAAATGGTACTGACAAACATGGCTCTCCCCACACTGAATTTCTGTTTTAATTGTAGGCTTCATCAAGCTTGGTCCAATAAGTTTTCCTTGTCAGTAATGGCTGCTTCCAATGTCTTATTTCTCTCTGGGACATTTTTGTAATTTTATAGGGAGGGAGCCAAGCCAACCTGGGCTCCCCAAATTTTGTACTCTCTGTAAGTTYTGTTAACAGAAGATCCTATTTTACTTACTATAAAGAAAACTCTCCCCATGTTGAAAATGTGAGGAATAAGACTGAAATRTCATGGAATCTAATTGTKAAGAGAAGCTGGGAATTATATGCTTAATATTTTCAGTGCAGAGAGAGTGAAAGGCATTGTTCTAGGGATTAAAACTAATTAATGTGATTCATATAGCMAATTCTCGAAATATTTTTTTGGCAATAACAAATTAGAAGTGCTTCTCTATGAATGGAAGACAATTGTTTTTCTTCCAGGAATATAAGTATCAGTTTTCTTCCAAATAATAAGAAGAATGATAGTCATAGTGATAGTAATAATGCTCGTAATACAGCCGTTGCTCCCAGTATATTTATTTCCTAACAAGTCTTGCTGCTGACTTGAGAAATGCGATGCAACTCCTATTCAATAAAAAAAACAATAACAATAACAGTAATCAAGAAGGGAAAAAAATGTTGATTTAAGCATATCAAGAGCACCTGTATCGCCACTTCAGAGCCTGATTCAATCTGTTCTTGCCTGTTTCCCACGTTTTGCATCCATCGTCGCCTTCCGAGCTGCTCTGGCATTCTGGTACTCAAAACGCAGCGCATCGGGAATGTGTGAACTGTCCTTGATGCAGAGGTATTCACATATTGGGGCGCTTTCAATCATTGGGAATGTATGAATAAGCACAGAGTTCACAAACCAAAACCAAAGAGAACCCAAAAATAGCCCTAAAAGCCCTCCTGCATACACCTGCGCCACAGTGTGGTACCCCAAATACACTCTAGAATACATGGTGAGTACTGTGAAGGGCCAAGGAAGGGCAGCAGTGATGTATCTACTCCGCTTGTTTGAAATGCCGAGCCCTTTACAGACAAGCAGGGAGAGATACATAGCAAAGAAGGCCATGTACTGTGAGTGGCTTGAGGGCCAACCATTGGAATCACACATCTCTAATGCTACGCAAGTGTCAGGGCGAGCTTGTTGGACAGATTTCTTTATGAGTTCGTTTATAAACTCTGATATGATAAGACCCAATGCGAAAAACATGGCCTGAAGCTCTCTTCTGAATACGAAATGTGTCAGAAACCCGCCTAGGCTAATAAAAATAGGAAGAAGGGAAATCCATGCAAGGAAATGACCTAGTTTGTCACCTGCCTCATACCTTACATGAGTCAAACTTACGGCTTTTAGGGCCATAATTGTGCATCAAATTCAGAGATCCTGATCTTGAAAATACCCGATAATGGAGATCTAACAAGAGATCAGGAACTTCTTCTCTCAGGCCCAGACCCACATCAAAAAATAGTTCAATGGTTAAAACTGAATCCCAAAATCCAAACTACATAATGGGTATTGAGGAATATCAAATGGGTGTTCACTTATTCGGAAGTCTTGATGAATACCCAGACTATAGTGCCTTCAATCGACCACACTGGCCCAGATTTACCTGCAGAAATTCTAACCCGTATACTGTTCTCGGATATTTTGCTAGTGAGCAAAAGTCAATTAAAAAACGCGAAAACTCATTTCGTATTGGCCATCAGATTTGCGGAAGAAATGGCAGAGTCAAACGAACTGCGAATGGAATATGGACTCTTGGCATAAGTAAAGCCAAGTAGCCGTAGGTGCAGGTCTGGGTCAATGACCAAAAAAGTTGTGAAAAATATAAATTTGTGGACGTCGGTTAATGAAATTTGCGGATGATCTGGACAATGTTTTTTATTCTGGCCCGAGGGTCCACGAGGACAACAGTAGGAACTATGTTCTAGGCTCCTGTGGACACTTCTAACTTGTAGTCGATTGAACATTGAAGTGTAGCGTAAGTAGCCCACGATTTCTAGTTTTCTCGGTGTCTTTTTTCACCGTGATTCGCCGAACTTTGATAACAGATTTCTATTATTCTTGGTTGCCTCATCCGGATCCGTCGAATTTTGATTTTGTTTGTTTGGTAGAAAGTCGAGTGAGATTGTAAAACATTGTAAGGTAAGGAAAATTATAACGATGCAAACATAAATTTAAAAAAAAAAAATTGATGATATTTAAAAAAAATAATAATATTCAATTTTTTATTTTATATAAGTTTTATAAAAAAAATTATAAAATTTGGATAAATTATCTAAGAAAAAAAAATTAATAAAAAATTATTCCAAATACAAAATTTAGTCTCTAATTTTTTCTCACTATAATTAAATCATTTAAAAAAATAAAATAATAATTTTTTTCTAAATAAAAAATTAATCCAAATACAAAATTTATTCTCTAATTTTTTCTTACTATGATTATCTGAAAATTTATATTTTTTAATATTATCATCCATAAACTTTAATCTTATTTTGATAAAACTTAAATTGCATACTAWTTTTTTAAGGTAGAATGTGAGTTAAGATTGCACACCTTTATTACTTGAAAATGCCTTTAAGGTAGAATGTGAGTTAAGATTGCACACCTTTATTACTTGAAAATGCCTGTGAAGTTTTTAYAAGTTTTTGAAGTTTTTTTTTCAAATGAAAAATAACTTAAATTATTATTAAATAATTTTTTTACAAGTTTTGTAAGTTAATTGTAATTAATTTTTATATGTTTTGGGTTAATATTATCCTCCATAAACTTTAATTTTATTTTGGTAAAACTTAAATTACATACTATTTTTTTGAGGTAGAATGTGAGTTGAGATTGCACACAGTTATTATTTAAAATTTCTTTGAAGCTTTTATAAGTTTTTGAAGTTTTGTCAGTTAATTGTAATTAATTTCTATATGTTTTGGGTTAAATGTCTACATATTTTATTATTTGAAAATGTTTTTGAAGTTTTTATAAGTTTTTTAAGTTTTGTAAGTTAATTGTAAATAATTTTATATGTTTTGGGTTATTATAAGTTTTTGAAGTTTTGTAAGTTAATTGTAATTAATTTTTATATGTTTTGGGTTAAGTGTTTACATATTTGGCTTATTTTTAATTTGCTCAGTTTTCCATACCCATTAACTAATCATCTCATTTTTTTAAACATTTGGGTTACTTTTAATTTGCCCAGTTTTCCATACCCATTAACTAATCATCCAATTTTTTAAACATTTGGTTGGGGTGGATATTTTTGTGATTATTATACATTTAACTAATTATCCACATTTTTAAACATTTTGTTAATATGAATGCATTTTTAAACATTTTGTTAATATGAATGTTTTGTGTGGACGTTATGCATGATATACACATAAACTGATCATCCAATTTTTAAAACAATTGGTTGGTGTGGATATTTTTGTGATTATTATATATTTAACTAATTATCCACATTTTTAAATATTTTGTTAATATGAATGTTTTGTGTGGACGTTATACATTTTAAATCTTTTATAGAGTGAATGAGATATATTCAAAATGACACAAACACTTTGATCTTTCAAGAAATAGATAGATGATAAGGTTAGGTAAACTAATGGGTATGTTTTATTTAAAAATGATTTAAAAAGTATAATAATATGAAGTTTTAATAATATTATAAATTAATTAATTATGAAAAATAATATTTTGTTAATAATTGGTATAAATATAAAATTTTAGGAAGATTTTTTTTATTTATTAATGTTYTTTATGGAAATATGTAAAAAGATTATATTGATTGRGTTAAGTTTTAATTCAATTTATAAAGTTGTATAAAGTAAACAGAGTAGTGACAATTCCACTACAAAAATTTATATGATGGTAAATATTTAACATTACAAACTTATAGAGGTCAATTTATGAGTTATGGAAGACTATTTATGAGTTATGAAAAACTACAAACTCAAATTTAATGAAGTTGGAAACATATGAATTGCATAGCCATAAAAGTCAAAAATTTTAACCCAAAAATTGTGAAATAATTGTAACTCATTTATATCAAAAACCACACCCATCATTACAAAACATTAACAAAACTGCAACTTAACATAAGAATTTTATATGTTTTTATAAATTTTTAGTTATCTTTAAAAATATATATATAATTTTTTTTGGAAAATTATAAAACAATTAGTTCCTATTTTTTTTTTACTACTATTATTTGAAAATTTCTATTTCTTAATGTTATCGTCCATATTCATTAAACTTTAATTTTATTTTATTTTGGTAAAACTTAAATTGAAATTGCATAAGTAGAATGTGAATACAATGTTATTACTTGAAAATGTCTTTAAAGCTTTTGTAAGTTAATTGTAATTAATTTATATATATGTATGTTTTGGGTTTGGGTTAAGTATTTATATATTTGGGTTATTTTTAATTTGTCACAGTTTTCCATACCCATTAACTAATCATTTAATTTTTGGTTGAGGTGGATATTTTTGTGATGGCTATACATTCAACTAATTATACACTTTTTAAAACATTTTTTTTTTAAACATTTGGTTATTGGATATTTTTGTGATTGCTATACATTCAACTAATTATCCACCTTTTTAACATTTGGTTGATATGAATGTTTTTTTGTGGACGTTACACATTTTAAGTTTTTTTTATAGGAGTAAATGAGATATATTCAAAATGACACAACACTTTGATCTTTCAAGAAATGGATAGATGATAAGGTTAGTGAACTAATGGTATGTTTTATTTACCATTTTTTAATAGAAAATTATCCAAAAAGGTATAACAAAATAATATAAAGCTTTAATAATATTATAAATTAATTAATTATGATAATTAATATTTTGTTAATGATTGATATAAAAATGAATTTTTTAGGATGATTTTTTTTATTTAATAATGTTTTTTTATGGAAATATGTAAAATGATTATATTGATTGGGATAAGTTTTAATTCAATTTACAAAGTTGTATAAACTAAATATAGTAGTGGCAATCACACTACAAAATTTATATGGTAGTAAATATTGTATTTATGGACATTACAAACCTATATAGGTCAATTTATGAGTTATGGAAGACTACAAACTCAAGTTTAAGGAAGTTGGAAACATATGAGTTGCAAGGCCATAAAGGTCAAAATCTACAACCCAAAGGTTGTGAAATAATTGTAACCCATGTGTAGCAAAAACCACAACCCATCATTACAAAACATTAACAAGACTACAACTCAACATTTAGAGAGAAACAAAGAGGATGCAACACCAAATTACAAGAAGTTGAGGCACGACACATGAGTTGTGAGATCGTGAGAAGTCCACAACCCAAATGTATAATTGCAACCCATGTATTGCAAACAAAACCATAACCCATCACTGCAAAACATCAACAACACTAGACGCTGACATTGAGAGAGCAACAAAGAAATTGCAATGCCAAATTCCAATAAGTTGAGGAAGGTCACACCGTCATGAGGGAAGTTGAATTGGCAATAAAAGGGTATTGAAGAAAGGAAAGAGTCGTTATAAAATGTTTAGTTTTCAATGGTCATTGTAATTTTAATCCAATTCCTAGATCCCCCACTTAACACTTGAGTAAATACATGATCTGTAAATTGTCATGGATATTCTACTAAAACAATTCGTTACAATAGATCTTACAAATATTTTATTATGTAGTTTATTAACTTAGATTTCGGATCTATTATTACTATCTCAATGCTCAATTTTATGGAAATTATTAAAATCAAAATAAAAGAACAAGCAAAGCAAATGAACACACCATCCACACAAATGAACACAAGATGTGACCTTAGAAACCCAATACGAGAGAAAACCCAACTAGAAGGTGAGGCCTATATTATGATCTTTTTTTYTTAGTTATGAAATGCAAGTWCAAAAAAAGGGATACTCACTATGGWTTTGCCATGGACATTGTGTCATGAATGGTTGTTATAGAACTTCTACCTCCTCCATTATGATTCAATATSCCACTCCTAGATGCTCTACTCAACTATGGAACAATAACAATACCAACAGAATGAAACCTCTTCTACTCTTAGTAGCCTAATATTTAGCATATGATGGYCGTCTGGGGTTAGGGTTAGGATTTTTGTGTGCCTCAAACMTCAATTAATGTTAGGGATTTGGACCCTCTATAATCTTCTTGAAAGTCCACATGTGACTAGCCCCACATGTGTGAGTAATGGGGGTTGATGTGCCATATAATCAGTACCATGGTGGTCAACAAGGTAGGTCGACTTGCGAGAGGCATAACTTTTGCATACAAATTTTGACTAAGGTGATTTTTACACCATTGGAAATTTTTTAGTGTGTATAGCAGTTTTGAGGGTTTGGGAGCTATGCTCACAAAATTTTGACTTCAAAAAGTGCCATATGATGCCTCAAACTAGCTCTAAAATGTTATGGACCCCAAATTGACAAACTAGGACCTACCTCGAAAATGGGCCTTGAAAGCCAACTCCTCCATTTTTTTCACCTAAAAAGTACCAAGATAGATGACTATTTGGATGCCTTTTAGGCCATGTAAATGTATAAGTCAAGTAAAGGATAAATGTATAAGAGAATATAATGAATAATTAGTTGGAGCGCATACAACTGCTCCAACCATCTCTCTATTGCATAAATACTCCTAAAGAAGGAATATGAACTCGATTGGTTAACCTTCCCAAATATCTCTCCTAAGTATCATTTTTGTGCTTGTTGCAATGTAGCCCTTCCTTGAATGCATGTGTCTAATAGGGAATATTACAACATTGGCATCATTGACTCCTCCTTTCGGTCTAAGTGACAACAACAATGAATAAGGTTGGTTTGAACTTGAAAGAGATGGTGAGATCAAGAAGACCTGCTAGTTGGAGTGATTACTCATGTTTCTTATGTAGGCTTGTCTTCAATTGAGTACCATCTACAAGCAATCAATGAGCATCCATGAGTAATCACTCCAACTAGCAGGTCTTCTTGATCATTAACTCCTCCATTCGGTCTACAACAACAATGAATAAGGTTGGTTTGAACCTGAAAGATATGGTGAGATCAAGAAGACATGCTAGTTGGAGTGATTACTCATTGATGCTCATTGATTGCTTGTAGATGCTACTCAATTGAAGACAAGCCTACATAAGAAATCGGAAAAATCATGAGATAAAGAAAAATAATTTTGTGTTCGAGTCGGCCTAAGTTTGCATTCAAGATTTAAGGAATATTCAGGAGAAGGCTACATGTAAAGAATAGAAGAAACTATGAAATAAGGAAAATTCATGCAAGATCTATTTCATAATGAAATATATTAGTAGTTTGATTTATCTACAAATAAAATATGTTGAAAACTAAGTGGGTCAGTTGTAGATGGTGCTCTAGAAATTGGAATATATAAAGGAATGAGAATTAACTATCAAGTTTCTATTGAAAAAGAATATTGTGGTGTTCATAAAGTATACAAGGATGTTGTATCCTCCCTTCAAATCAACTATTCCAGCTCTAGAGATGTGAAATTTATGGAATTCATGTGATTAACATTCGGGATCGTTAGTCTCTTAGCTCTACCTTATATCAAACTCCACTGCCAACACATTTTAGTTTTCATTCTCGGAGGAGTTAAAACCCCCCACAACTCACCAAAGCTATTTATAGGCTTTAAATAATCACAAGTTAAAATCCAAACCCTCCCTTTTAGGTTTTCCCACCAGATAAATATTGAAAATGAATGAGATTGGTATTACCCATACCCGACATGACCTGCAAGACTCTAGAGATTATGTTGTCATTATTAAGCAAAGACAAATCACCAATCAAAAGAGGGAAAATACATCGTATGTTGTGCAAAGTTGCGGCCTGTAAAGAACCTTGCCTGATAAACCCACTTAAAAAAATTTATTTACACAATAAAATCAACAACATGCAACATGCTAGCTTATTCATGCATCTAACAACATAAATAAAAACCCATGAATGCAGGCATTATCAAACAAACCCAACAATATTCAAATTAAACATTTTACAATGTTGAATTAACATTTAAAACACAACAAAAAACTTATCTTTAAATTGTTGAACCGACTGGTTGCGTACATGGGACATTCCTCCCAACCATAAGCATTGTTGTTCCATTTCTCTCAACAACAAGCCACTCCCGAGTTGAGGCTATGAGTCCATAAGGAGGTATGGTCCTCTTGGTTGTCCACTCTCCACAGTCAACAACCCAAAACCCAGGTTCTACTCCAAAAACAGTTATAATCCACTAGTTCTTTTCCCCTCATCTTGAATGAGATCCCCCTTCTTTGTCACGTAGTCCCTCGGGCCTTCCCACTTCCATCCAGGGCTCCAGTGCACTTGGTTGCTAGAAATCTCACAACTAGGGACTCCAGGAACTCTTAGTTGCTCCAAGAGTGCTCACAACAGCCTTCTCAAGGCTCTTGAGCCATTTCCTCAACAACAAATGTCGCTTACAGGCATACAACCTCATTTTCAACATAAAACTCAGCCCAATAATGGATGTCCTTAATAATAACATGGTTGGTGCTCTTTTTCCAACACTCAACCCTCCTCTTGATCCTCCAAACCAACATGAAAAACTGACCTGAGAAGGCACTTGAATTTCCTTTTCTTCTCATCTAAGCTTAACTCACACATTTCCCAAAAAGTGGTTGTACTCAACCCATGTTGTCATAAATTGGGTGAGTTGACCTTCCACCTGCCACTCTTACATTTGCACAATCACTTTCAACCCTATTAATTCATCAGCCTAATTAATATTTGCACAATTACATTATAATTGTGGGGATTATAACAAGGGATATTACATCCCCCCCCCCTTACCTTTGCACTGTCCTCGGTGAAAAATGTCATACAAGTGTACATACATATTATAATGTTAGGCTTTCCGACCCTTAATCATCATATAGGCTCCTCGACCTAATATCACATAAGCACTTCAACCCAAAATACATATACATAGGCACTCCGACCCAAGACATGTACTCATAGGCACTCTAACCCCAAATCGTACATAATGAGTTCACACTTCGATAACTCTTATAGCAATTCCAACCCACAATATCTCATTCCCATTAGTCTGCATAACCCAGGGAAGTGTACCCCCTGCTTTGCACCGTAGTCCCTTAGTTTGTACCACTTTCTTTCGGGGCTCGAGCATAAACCAAGTAGGAAGTCTCAGAGATGTGTCTCCAAGAATTCCAACTACAACAACTTTCACAATTTGTCGATTCCCACAGCAATTCCAACCAACAAGCTCTCTTTCCCCACAACCTGCACAGCCCGAGGAAGTGTACCCCCTTCTTTGTACCACAGTCCCTCAGGTTGTACCACTTCCCTCCAGGGGTCCAGCGAAAGGTTGGACAGGAAGTCTCAAAGATGTGGCTCCATGAACTTCAACTATGATAATGGAATCTCCAAACCTTCAAATAGTTGCAAATGTGCCTCTTGCATTACATATTCAGCTCCAGTTTGCTTCTTCTAAGCTGCAACAAATCCATTGGACTTTACTTGTTCCATGCCTTTGTCCTTCAACTCTATTTCCTTCTAGTACTCTTCTTTCCAAGTGCTCAAATCATGTATTCTTTCTTTAGTTGTTCCTATAACATCCATCATGAAATCATGCATGGTATAGCCCTTATCATGTAACAATAATTTTTATTTGCAGGAGTTCTTGACTCTGTAATACAACATTTATTCAAAAGTAAGTTTGTAATCACCAACTAATACTTATCTAAATGGCTATCATCTGCTTCACAAAGTTGCATGGCCAAGAATTTAGCTTACTTTTATTTCTCGACACACCCTCATGATTTCAACCACCATGCCATATGCATTGTTAAGTTGCTCCTTCCTTGCTATACTTACTCTCTAGGCTCGAGCATCCCCTTCACTACTACACAGTCCCTCTAGTGATCCATCATTTTCCAAGGTGTTCACGTGCAAGGAGAGCACCATCTTACTACCGGACTCCCACTGGAAATCTATAAGATATGGAAAGCACAGGGTCCAAATGTCCTAACAATTGCCTTCTTCCCAAGTTTTCAAGTTCAGTAGCCATCATCTGTCTTGTATCATACACATGTAGTCCTCATGCGATACCATCATAGCAATTTTACTTATATATTCAAATTTGTTTCACAAGGAAAATCAAGTTTCCCAGTATGATATTCTTTTTCATAACGTTTGTCTCTTGCAATAGAAGGTATTGGTCTTCTTTATGGGCTTACACCATTGCCATATCCAAGACCATTCTTCCTGCAATTTTCTCAACTTTCATTCAGGAAAAAAAATTATCAGTATTAATGCACAAGTGATCTTAGAATTATACATACTAACAATTCAATCGCTTATGTATGTTAATCATATTAAATGGAATGAAACGATCACTCCTTACACAAGCATTATCTGCACCCAAGTTTTTCATAATGCAATAAAACATTATCAATAAATAAACCAATGTTCCAATACCCATGGCCACACCTATACAATGCATCATTGCATTGACTCCAGAATACCACATATATATGTCATGTATTCCACCACGATGAGTTGGACGGTCTAGCCAATGCCTCCACACATCATCCAAACTCTTCCCAATTACTTGTTCAACTATTTGGATACCTTCCTCTTTGATCCATACACAACACCAAAAATTTGATCTTTCAATGCTCTTCAGTGTCGGCAAAAAGGTTGCAGTCCAAACATCAATTATACATGGGAAGACCATTAAGCACTTGTATGGCGTTATATCCCTTCCATATCCAACCACATCATGGCCTCACACATGGCTAGCTCTATTGGCATCCATTTCTATAGTAGGAGTATATATCTTGAATTGACCTAGTTATGATCTTATAATCAACATAACATACCACTAAATGCTATATAAATGCATTCAAGCATTAAACATCATTTTGTACCTTCAAGGCTCTCTTCCTTTGCACATCCATTCAAATATTGAACTTTAACTGAGGGAATTCTTACCTCAACTACCTTCATCATTTTATCCAACATAAGCAACCAAATGCATACTTGCATGATTGTTATCAAATTACTTGATGTTCCCTGATCAACTAGCATTTTGTAGAAGCTCACATGCTCCCTTCACAACCTCTTGATCGACATTCTTACCATCCTTGTTTGTCTTCATACGTATGGAAATTGCATGTAGTGGTAGTGTTAGGATATTTAGACACTTAGGAGTTAGTTAAGATCTACTTGGTCTAATGTGTCATTAGGTAAAAGTGTGTTTCTTAGTGTGTTTCTTTAGTATGCATTAGTATGCATTTGTAGTTAGGAAATATGACGGTCACGATATGTTCCCGACATAGAGTGATTTGACGGTTCATATTCTCCTCAATCTTAACGACCATTGATCTGTGTCTTAACACCTGATTGGTCCATGATGTAATGTTCCTGACTTGGCTAGTCTAGGAAACGTTGTTAATGTGTGTAGGATTAGTTGTTTACAACAGATAGATGAGCATTCAAATAATAATAATGGTGACAAAAGACTGCAGAGTTATATTATGAAATATTTGTGGAGTACAAATGTTGAATGTGGCTGAATACAGTGAATCGCTCATCTAGATCGATGACAAAAGGATCTTAGCCGGAAATACTAAAAAAAATAAAAATAAATGATGCGCCTCTCCCTCTTGGGGAAATCGCGCCCTAGTGATTCCACCGTCGGAACCAGACAAGAAACCAGGCAAAATTTGTGCCTTGCCTTCCTCTCAAAATGGGTCGGAGGGGAATCTATGAATTCTCCCTGTATGGGGTGAGTCGATCCACTGAACCTCCTCAGAAGTCATGCCCTCACATTGAATAAGCACGCCCTTGCTGTTGGACCCTGCGTAATCGCCACTAACGAATGATGGAAGACCTGTGTGATCTTCTCGGTGACTAGGGTGTGTCTCTCAACACCGAAATCAGCCAACTGATGTCTTCCTCCTGGAATCCACTGAACTATCTATCCTGAGATGCGCCTTACTCCTCACTAACAAGTCATAATCTGCATAATGATGAATTAGGTTGCTGACCCTTCTCTTATAGCTTTCCCACACCCTAATTCACTGTTTGACTTCTAATTTTAGCTTGTTTGTTCTATTTTTAGCTCTTAATGACTTAAAAGTGATTTTACCCTCTTTTAGCTCAATGTCACTTTCTGAACATAACACCTTTGACTGGAGTGACCTCTAGTAACCCTGTTTACCCCTTTTTTGGCCCTGGCTATAGTCTAACGGGGCGGTTTAGACTAATAAGCCTCCTTTCTGGAGATCCTATTTGGAAAGGGACATTACAGTCCTCCCTTCCCGAAATTGTTTGTTCTCAAACAATACCAATCCAGGCTGCTGCAACACCCGCTCTCTTTCCCACGTAGCGTCCTCTACTGGAAGCCCTTTCCATCTGATCAAACACTCTCTGATGACCCTGCTCCTCAGTTTCCGCTCCCGAAACTCCAAAACCTCCTCTGGAACCAACTCCAACTGTCCCTCCTCATCCAAAGGGGGAAGCTACTCTGATGTGCTAATGAATTGTCCCACTGCCGTTTTGAGGCAAGATATGTGGAACATGTTATGAATCTTGCTCCCCTCTGGAAGCTCTAACTCATAAGCAACCTCACCTATTCGGTGCATGATCCTGTAAGGCCCATAAAATCTGGGCTTGAGCTTCTCAGCCCCACTCTTCTTCAAAGATGATTGTCTGTAAGGTTGGAGTCTCAAGAAAACCAAATCCCCAACCTCAAAGTTGTGCTCTCTCCTGTGCCTATCTGCACTCATCTTCTATTGGTTCTGTGCCGTTTGTAGGTTCTCTTTCAACAACTTGAGAATCTCCTGACTCTCTACAATCCAAGACTTGGGAGCCCTACTCTCCCCGAAAACCAAGTCTACCAAAGTGGGAGCATCATATCCGTACAATGCTCAGAAGGGTGTCATACCAATAGACATGTGGAAAGTGGTGTTGTAGCAATGCTCTCCTAAATGAAGCCACTTTACCCATGTTGTCTGCTGTCCACCTACATAGTTCCTCAAATATCCTTCAACCCACTTGTTGACAATCTCGGTCTGCCCATCTATTTGAGGGTGATAAATGGTGTTGGGTGTCATCTCTATCCCTACCAATTGAAACAACTCTCTCCAGAATGTCCCTATGAACCAACTGTACCGGTCACTGACGATGTTCCTTGGTAACCCATGAAGTCTGACAACCTCCCTGAAGAATAGCTCGGCTACCTGAACTGCATTGTACTCTGTCAGTATGGCATAGAAGTGAGCAAACTTGGTGAATCTCTCGACCACTACATAGATACAGTCCTTACCCTGGACCTTGGGTAGGCATGTGATGAAGTCCATAGATATACTCTCCCATTTCTGCTCTAGAATTGGGAGTGGCTAAAGTAGCCCTGCTGGAAGAGAATGCTCTGAATTGTTCTGCTGGCAAGTCACACACTCATTGATGTGTCTCATAATGTCCTGTTTGAGGCCCTTCCATGAGAACCTCTCCCTGATCTGTCTATAGGTTTTGAAAAACCCTTGATGGCCTGCTAGCGGTGAATCATGAATTGTTGTGAGGATCTTCTTCTTAAGCCCCGAATTCGGCACCAAGTAGACTCTGTCCTTGTAGAATATGACATCGTCAATGACCCTATACCTGTCATCCTGTATCTGCCCATCCATAATCTCACAAGCGAACTTGTTCTTGGAATATTCCACTAACAAGTGGGATTTCCAATCTGTTGAAATCTCCATCAAAGAGCATGTTGCAGGTCTCCTCGATAGTGCATCAGCCACAATGTTCTTCTCCCCCTTGACATACTCTACGTCGAAGTCGAATGCTTGTACCTTCGTCACTCATTTCTGCTGGCGCTCAATGAGGTCCTTTTGCTCAAGGAAATACTTCAAGTTGTTGTGATCTATCTTGACCACAAATTTGCTGCCCACCAAATATTGCCTGAATTTGGTCAAGGCATGCATGATTGCCAGCATTTCCTTGTCATAAATGGAGTACAACCTCTCAGGCTAACTGAGCTTCCTTCTCTCGAATGAAATGGGGTGTCCTCCCTGCATCAAAACTACCCCGATACCCTCACCAGATGCGTCACACTCTAGTACAAATGGCAAGGTGAAATCTGGTAATGCCAACACTGGACAAGTGTCCATGACTTCATTCATGTGGTCAAAGGATTTATATGACTCCTCGGTCCAGATGAAATCCCCATGCTTGGTAAGATCCATCAGCGATGCTCCAAGATGAGAAAAACCCCGGACGAACCACCTGTAATAGCTGCACAACCCGAAGAAAATCCTCAACTCTGTCACGTTCCTGGGCGTTGGCTAATCCAGAATGGCCCTAATCTTCTCCTGGTGCACCTGTACCCCCTGTGCACTGATGATGTGGCCCAAGTAAAGAAAATTTGTCATACCGAACTCACACTTGTACTTTTTGGCATATAATGATTGTGCCTCCATGATGCTCAATACCTCATCCATGTGCCTCATATGATCTTGCCATGTCTTGTTGTAGACCAGTATGTCGTTGAAGAAAAACATGACTGATTTCCTCAGTTGATCCTTGAATATGTGGTTCATGCAAGACTGGAATGTAGTGGGTGCATTGGTTAGCCCAAATGGCATAACCAGGAACTCGAAATGTCCAAAGTGACATCGAAATGTCGTCTTC
>JZKD02S2172638.1:0-11147 GCA_000966675.3 Picea glauca
AAATGAGAATGATTTTATGGGAAAGAAACATTCCACTGTATTATAGTAAGTAAAAGTGGAAGATACAACCGAGTTTCCTTGATGTTGCAAGTTTCCCTTTTAGTGGCCCTTTGCTCCAACACACACACTTGCTTCAAAATTGCACGAAGATGACCCACAATAGCTCGATGAAACAATCGAGATCTCAAGAATCAATTGAAATAGAGTTCGTCACACAATATTCAACCTATTCCTTCGTAAATTCCTTACTTTATCTTGCTTTCTTTTTGCTTAACCTTTTCCATGAGAAATCCATCATTATATAAGAGAAGGAGATATGGTTAAAGAGATTAGGATGATCCCACCAAATCAGAGAATCCAGTAAGATCCCAACCATACGGATGCCACCTCATATTCTAGAAGATTCCCTTCTAGAACCTTCATGAACTTTGTCCCTTTTCTTAGTCTTAAAATGCCTCTGCACCCTTTCTATAGAGAAGCCTGCGAAAATTTCGCAAGCTAGGTTAGAGACAACCTACAGAAATCATGCATTTCCACACTGTGTATTACTCTTAGCCTGCGACGTCCTTCTAAAAATAAGTTGTGTAGAGGGAGAAACGAGTTACTTTTCTCATGCAAAGGATCCTTTTGAGAGCCTGAACACATGCTTGTGGAACATCACCAGGGTGACCAAAATAATGTGTAACAAAATGCCCCCCAAAGTATGAGGCTGGAACTCGTGACAACTGAAATACTTTGTAAAATGCATGTGTGTGTCGGGAACAAGGAGCACACCAATCGGGAACCTGCAAACAACCAAGCATCTGCACAAGATTATACCATTTCTGAGGTAGGAATTCCCATGATAAAACTACAAGTGATTCAAATCATGAATGTCAATCATGGCCACTAATCATACTCTGTGGATCCATGTCATCAAGATTCTACATAGCCACCAGGAATACATTGTGGATCTATTCTCTAGAAAACTCAAAACGGAACATAGCCATGAGATATACAAAGTGGATCTATGTGTCAATACAAACCATAAATACTCCATCACAACTTGGACCAAAATTGTGAGATCCAAGGTCTTCAATCCCGTCATCTGTAAGTATGAATCAAGCCATGCGATTATAGGTGTTGAGTAGAACATGGTAGAAACCACTTGATTACCGGTCATTGATGAAAACCGTTAACAAGTGCGAGGGAAATTACCATTGATGTCAATGACTCCCAAAGTACCTCAGTACAATCCAACGAATGCGAATAAATGAGCTGAAGTCGAACACTTGATATAATCCCTCAATCAGGGGTTAATGATGTGAACCCATTGTCGGAAGAGAAGAAACCGTCCATTGAGGCATACAGGCTCTAAGGTACTAAATGATTTCTAAGTCTTGTTCCCAGATGATGAATTGAAGTCGATAGGAAAATACTCGTCACAGGAGGGCCTTGATGTATCCCCCATCAATGAAGTGAGATAATTAATAGATTTAGGGTAGATCAAAGTATGAAAATGATTTGAAACTGACAAAGGGAAGGCCGACATGGTAGGAATTGATAACTGCAGATGGCTGAATTGATAGAGGGCTTGTGCAAGGTTGGACTTCTCTTGAACATATGAATGACGCGACAATGGTATTCGCAGCATTGACTCAAAGACAACCCAAAATATGAAATTGCAGAAAGTCAAACAAGATACAAATGGATTTCCCAACCCGGGTTCGATGAAGAAGGGGGTATCATGTTCAAGAGCGACTATTACTGCCACTAACACAAATACAGAGACACATTTCCTTCCTAAATTTCCCCCCACCATTTCTGGCGAGTACCTCTTTATTTTTACGAAATCTTGAGGAGGATAACATATGCTTGTTGATGTAAGATAATCCTTCAGATGAGTCCCTCAGAGTATGTTTAAAGAACCCTAAGAAGGAGTGGTTCAGTCCCATATGGGTCTTTCGATGTTTGTTTAACAAGTCCAAAGAGAGAAAACTGAGGGGTTTTTCATATTTAGAGAGTCTGAAAAACACTTAAAGAGAACTCTCTCAGTTCATTTTTTGTAAATTAGTTTAATGAGACTGAAAAAGTGATAAACTATTGCCCATCAAATGTGTTCTTCAAATACTTTTACGAGCGTGAAAAGAACAAGGTCGCTCGACAATCTTTTGATTTTTACGGAGTGTGAAAAGAGCTTAAAGGATACTCCATGAGTTTCACTTTTCGTGTTACCATGATGAGTATGAAAAGATGACAAAAGTATACTCGGTTGCATTCTCATTGATTTATGAGTGCAAGAACGAACAAAGACCGACCTCGAAGCTTTTCTTGAAAAACCTAAAAAGTATTTGTACATGTGATAAACGTAAAAACAAATTAAGAAAAGTATTTGTATTTCAGTGTTCATGCTCCAAGATCATTTATCTGCGAAAAAATACAACACCCACAATACCTTTAGAACATTAGGTTTTAGGTCAAAATGAATAAAATAATAGAAAAATTCAATAGAAAAAGTAAAAAGTGAATAAATATAGGTCACAACCCTTTTTTACCATTTCATTGTCATTTTACACAAAACATATCCAAAAAACCCTTTTTTCCTCAAACTTCCTTTGTCGATTGCAGGAGATACGGGTGACCATTCGACAAATGAATTTTGCTAAAGTGGTAATCTTCTCGTCCTCTGTCTTTTCCATGGATTAATTTTATTTTTCACTGGTTAAAAAATAGCGTTCGAGTCAATTTTTAGGTCGGTAGGTGTGCAGAGGGGTCGACGCAAGTGGCGTATATCGAGCCCTATGGAAACCATAGGTTTCCATAGGTGGCCTTTGGTTCACTTGTGGAAGTTTTTCACTACGCATAAAACTTCACCTGTAGTGGGTGAAAATCAAAATTTCTTCAGATGCATTTAATCAATAAAAAATTCCAAGGAAGTGAAAAAAAGGTGTTGACTTCTCCCTTTGTCTCTTATGCAGGTTTTCAACTTTCAAAATGTTGGAGTGGAGGGAGAGGGAAAAAGAGGATGATGATCTCATCCCTGACAATGACCCAAGCACAGTTAATGCTCTCCAGCAGTGCAGGCTCATGAAGTTCTTCAAGATCCAGGGCATGAGGGCCCAACTGAGGTTGCTTGAGTACTTGGTCCACATGTAGGATGTGGACCAACAGGTGTTCCATGTGGGAGTCCACATGCTCTCCCTAGATATTGAATATATCTATTTTTTGATGGGGTTATCATGCCGTGGATCCCATGTGAATTTGACAGGCGACAGAGTGGGTGGTTTACTGATGAGTGAGTATGTCCATCAGTATTGTGATCCCGATGTTGAGAGACACAAGGGAAACATTTCCATTAGGGGTGTATGAGATTTACCCCTATGGAATATCCTGTTCACCATATCACATATGGTGGGGAGTTCATATCCTCACATGGAGCTCCAGAGTTACTTCAAGTATGTAGTGGAGTGCATGGAGCCCCAACTATTTAATTGGAGTGATGGGGTTGTTCACAGTATGAATAAACAATTGAAAAAATGCAAGAAAGGTGACCTGAAGAAATTCAGGTACAGATCTATTTTAGTGTCATTCTTCCTCAATAGGGTTCCTCATTTGCACTTATAGGTAGAGTGGGGCTTGCAGGACCCATAAGATCCAAGGATGAAAATATGGTGCAACCTCATGGATCGGCATGTGGCGGGCCCTATTGTCAAATACAACGATGTATTCTTTGATTGGTTGAGACCTTAGCTAATGATGGTAGATGATTATGCCTATGCCGTTTTGGATTTTACAGGTGACCCAGACTTGGTTCTACTCGAGGGTTCTCAATGGGGGAACTTAGGTAAGAATCACATTTTTTTTTTTTATAATGTTTTTTGTAAATTTTGAAATATGAAATGTTTTTTATGTTTTTAATCCGAGAACTAATCAAAAAATATTTGACAATGCAGATGTAGGACCGCACCAGCCTCCAATTACATCTCCCATTCAGAGACCAGGGGAAGTAGTCGAGATAGCAGGATGCGATGCTAGTGACCACGAGGCGATCGAGTAGAACCTGGAGGGGTTGAAAACAAATGTCCTAGATATCTCTATCAATGAGATCCCGAGACGATATGATCGCCATATTGTAGGCGTATCTAGTTCTATTAGTTGAATTCTCCTTAGGGTGGCACGAGAAGTTGTGTGTTATCGTGAGCAACATCCTTGATGTTATTTTGTATATCAAGCCACTTGCTTCAAATTTTGATATATTAGTCTTCGGACAATTTTTTTTTTTGTAAAAACTTTTATCGTTATATATACATGAGGCTTATACTGTCTTACTTTCTTTATGTACATCATGTTATTGGATTTATAAATGTCTCAAATGTCTGTATAAAACATAATTAACTAATGCATTTGTTAATGTATTTAGACATCTAGGAATGTGTTGATATTAAATATAATCAAAATGACGTTCCAAGAGGCGAATTCGTAAATATAACCTCAACAAAGTAGGACTCCAGATAGCATAGACATTACTTAACTGTAGTACTACGAGCTGCGAATTGAGTTGTACGACAAGGTGACAGATTCCAAGTGAAATAGAATTTGTCAACAATTCGATGACTACACTATATTCCATGATATTGCTAGTTGCACAACCGAGGAAGACACCATGTAGACTGATTAATTCGTTCTTAGGTGCATAGATTTCCTAAGCAACAGATGCTAAGTTCTGAGTACTATGACTAGTGCCATCGATGAAGACAATATAAAGTAGAGAAGACACTATCATATGGAAACCAAGCACAACACAAGGTAAGAAGTTGAGGATCAAAACCAAATAACGAAAAATCACACAAAAGTAGCACACAAGAGTATGATACAGTAAAAATACAAGCACTCATGCAAAGATAACTTAAGAATAGTACTTCTTCAAGTAAATCCCATTTATGGGTTCACTCAAAAGAATGCCATCATAATCAACTAACTCAGAAGCTCTCTTCTCCAACACTCGTATCTCACATTTAATCGGCAAGACAAATTCGATACCATACACTAATTGGAAAGGCGTAAATCCCGTGGAAGACTTCACAGATGTCCGATAGGCCCATAATGCTGAAAACAACATTGTGTGCAAACTTATTTTATGAATTCCTATTATCCGTCGAAGCATAGTGATAAGAACTTTGTTTATCACTTCAACCTGACCATTGGCCTATGGGTAATAGGGGGTTGATTTTTCATGCCGAAGACCCAATTTTTCAGTAAGCTCGGACATCATGAAATTTCGAAAGTGGCTACCATGATCAGTGATGATAGCTTGCAAGATTTCAAATCGAGTGATGATATGATTGAATATGAACAAGGTTGCAGTTTTTTTGGTATTATTGAATGTATGCATTGACTTGACCCATTTAGTGAAATAATCCACAACTACGATGATGTATCCATGCCCCTCGATCGAGTGAGGGTTACATGTCATGAAGTCAGTGCCCCATTTTGTGAAGGGAACAACGAAAACTATAGGGTTTAAAGGAGCGGGATGAGATATTATCTTGTCATTATGCATTTGACAAGCATGACACTTATGGAGAATAGTAATACAGTCTTTAAACAAAGAAGGCCAGAAGTACCATGCTCGTAAGATCTTTTGGATAGTGGCATACCCAAACATATGACCACCACATGCTCCAGAGTGGTAGTCATTCAAATCTTTTTCAACCTCATCATAGGTGAGACAGCGTAAAAAAATAGAGTCAACACCATAGAGATAAAGAGTGTCACTGAGAATTATGTATTGACGGGCTTGATACTATATACAATGACGGTCTGTGCTAGAAAGGTCGAGCCAAAAAGTTTGAGTTTGGAGATAGATGATAATATCTTCATACCAAGTTTCATTAGAACTTATCAGAAAAATGGATTCATCGGGAAAGGAATCCTCTGCCACCTTTTCTGTCTCAGTGGAGGGAAGGTCACATATTAGTTCTGCGAAAACCAATGATTTCTTAGACTTAGCACATTCAAACTCTAAGTAGAATTCTTGGAGAATCAATATCCATTTGGAGTAATTTCCCCCTAGCAATTGGCATGTAAGGATATGTTGCATAGGGTTGCAATCGGAAATAACAGTGGTCTTGCGTAATAGGATATAGTGATGAAAACGTTGGAAAGCTTGAACAGTTTCCAAGGCAAATTTTTCCACATGTAGGTATTTGGATTCAATAGTCGTGAGACTCTGACTCAAATAATAAATTGCATGTTTGTCATGCGAATCATCTTCTTGGACTAAAACCATGGAAATGGTAGAGTCCGCAATGACGAGGTAGAGGAAATAGTCTCAACTATAATCGGGTGGGAAAAGCAGTGGTGTACGAGTCAGGGAAAGTTTCAAGGATTCCAAGGATTTGTTGACAGTCTCATCCCATACGAACTCATAACCCTTCTTCAATAGTCGACTAAATCCTAACGTTAACTCAGCGTAATTGGGGATGAATCGACGCAAAAATTTGTCCTTCCCTTGTAAACTTTGAAGCTGGCATAATGTGGAAGGAGGGGGTAGATTAAGGATAGCCTGAACCTTCAAAGGGTCCACCCTAATTCCATGAAGTGACACAATAAAACCCAGAAGTCGGATGGACTCCACATAAAAAGCACACTTGTGTGGGTTTAAACGTATACGATAGTAATGATATCGAATGAAAATGGATCGGAGATGGGCTGGATGATCTTGGCGAACATGGAATGTGTTGTTAGATCATTGAGATATGGTTGTACGATGTGCTTGATATCATGAAAAGAATAAGACATCATGCGTTGAAATTTCGCACCAATGTTCTTTAAACCGAAAGGCAGTTTTCGGTAGGCAAAGGTACCCCAAGGACAAATGAAAGCAGTCTTGTGTTGATCTATGGGAAAAATATTAATCTGATTATAGCCAGAGAAACCGTCCATTAAAGAGAAGATTTCACTCTCGGCGCAATCATCGACGATATGGTCGACGAAGGGGGTTGGGTAATTTTCCTTAGGACAAGCTTTATTAATATCCCTATAATTGACACATACACGGATCGTGCCTTGTTTTTTATTTACCGGAACTAGATTAGAGACCCAATCGTTTAAAGACATAGGATAGATAAAGCCAACCTTAAGAATTTTTCCACTTCGATCTTGATAGCAATGGATTTATGAGGGTGGATCAGGCGAAGTCTCTGCCAAACAGGTTTAGTGTCCGAGTAGGTCTTAATTTCATGCACAATGATATCGGGATCAATACCTGAAATCTCTTCGTACCTCCAAGCAAAAACGTCATAGAATTCTTGAAATATATCTTTATACTTGACGACTTCATCATTAGAATATGTGGCTCTGATGTGAACATTTTAGACAACTCTAGGTTTAATGGATATGTCAAGAGGAATGGTGGTTGAAATGTTACTCAGGTTCCCTTCATAAAGCACATCTTGTGTTGACTCGGGAACAAAGTAAATGACAACAACGGTTGACTGAGTCAAAATCCATTGGTAACTCTTGATGGTGTGCTGCTCGAGGAAGAGAATGGAACGATGATGTCCATCATCCCATGGGGTGTCCTCCATGGACATAACTGACATGATCATCTCATCCATAGGAAAGAGGATGTGAAATGAATTAGGATATGAATCACCAAGAGAGGGAGTAGAAGGGGTTTCCAATTGAATGGATTGATAAGCGGATTCAACTGTACTTAGAGGCATTTGTTCTCCATAGCGAAGATAATCACCAGGATCTGGTACTATCTGCGGGTCATGAGACGTGGAGGTTTTGTAGACAGATGTGGAAATCATGTTGATTGAGGTGACAAAAGGAGGTGGAACATCGGGTGGTGGTATGGGGAAGGTGCCCATCAAATTCGAATCTTTCAGGAGACCCACACCGATGTTCTTGTACCCAAGAGGTGTCTTCGATATAAATAGTATGTTGCTAGTACGAGAATCATTTAAAAAAGGCCAGTTGGTCCAAAGTTGTCGAACATGATAAGTCAACTGAGAGGGGGGGGTGAATCAATTGTATAAAATTTGTTTCATTTGATAAGAAGATTACTTATTAATCAATAAATCATGCCTTTAACATTTAACCAATAAATAGACAATCACATAAATAAAATAGTGACATAGTGATTTTTCATGAGGAAACCCAAAAGGGAAAAACCTCTTCTTCTTATGAATGAAAGGCAAGTTCCAACTCCTCTTTACATTCTTATTTTATCTGAGCTACAACCAATATGAGAGTGCTACCTCTGTTTCTTCAACACCTACTGAATGGAAGCTACAACTCCCAGATGTACAAGCACCAACTTGTACAGGAGACTTTTAGAGTCTCCCCTTGCTCCTCCCTACCACCTTGGAATCCTTCTCTGTCACTAAGAAACTGTAAACCGAATCTCTATCTTCTCTATCGAATATTAGACATTTAAGTCCCATCTGTTTATATATTCATATCAGAATCCATCCTTGACCAAACCTCATAAATTTATCAATCTGCGCATATATATTCTCTCCTTAATCTTTGCTTTGTTTTCATCATTTCTTCTCATTGTTTCATAGCTTCATTTCCACCATTATTCCTCACTCATCACCCACAATCGCTCACACAATTTCTTTTGCAATCAGAGTGTACATTAGAATCCTCATGTTTCAAAGAATTAGTTACAATAATTGAACAACTACCTTACATAAATTATTATTGGCTAAGGCATCAAGAAGAAGAACAATCATTCGATCTGTTTCATCATTTAATCAGCTTCATTCAATGAGCATACATTGAGTTTTGAATTTTCAATAGAAACAAGCCTCGAGTGCTTCGACAAGACATTTATGCTAAACCATATGCCCATTGGCTGTGACCACGGGCTTAATAAAAAAGGTTCTTTTGTGATTTTCATATCAACAATCCGGAGGTGAAGACATCTCGCCTCTTCATGTTGTGATCCCCAAAATGGGGCTTAGATTTGTGCTAGATCCTCCCTCTCATATGACCACTAGTAGTAACTACCGCCTACGCCAAAAAGGTGTTTTCTCATTTCGCACTTCGAGAGTTAGAATGTTGGGGAATTTTCTTCCTTTGACTACCAGTCAGCGAAATGATAATCACTAGCCATGTTTCCTTCGCATCCAACAGTCCTTATCTTATTGTGATTTCAGAAGATAGAGCACTCCTCTCTTGAATTTCGAGTCAGTGAAACGCTGACCTCTTACCACGTGTACTCTTCATTTCAACATTTTGGCATTTCACATTTCGGCGTTTCAGTGATGCAGTGTTTCGAAACTCCAAATCATGATTCCCAAAATGAGTTGTCGGCTTCATAATTGATCTAGTGGACATAGATCGAATGAATTATCAACAGTCATATATGACTCTTATATTACCCCTCCAATGATTAATCCAACGGACATGACTTAATCATTCATCGAGATGGATGGTTGTTGGGGTTTCGATACTTTGGCCATCAGGTCTTTATAACCTCCAACAAAAACTCTTGAAACCATAGATGATGTGGCGTGTGTCCCTTTCGGTATTTCATGATCAGACGGTCCTGATCTCATCAGAACTTTGTGCTCCAATCGATGACTCACAGCCTTTCGGGACTTTACGTTTCTCTATTTTGTGTATCGTGATGTCAAAGGTTGGATCTCCTCCTTTCTTTGTTTCCAAATATCCAATTTATTCTTATATTTGGTTTGACGGTCCTTGACCCTCCATGATCCAACAGTCTAGATTGAATCACAAATTCATGTTTTGGTATATCGAGAAGCATGCCTTTGTTCTCTCAATTTGTAATCTCCGAATTCCTGAATCTCTCAACCTGCAATTTTCGAATTACCAAATTCCGAAGGAACTCTCAACAAAATGTTTGACATTAATGACAAGACCTATGCAACAACCTGTGCAAACTGACCAACAAACTCCCCCTTTGGCATTGATGGAAAACTTTAAATCTCTTCTCCCCCTTTTGACATCTATGGCAAAGGAATCAACCATACACCCTCTGAGAAAAGAAAAACCACTTGCAAAGATGTATCATTTCAACAACAAGTCCCCCTATCAATAATAGTCAATAAACCTATGCAGTCTGATTTTATAATGAACCCCTTGAAATCTTGAGAATGAAATGAAATTACAGAGGGTAAATCCCCAACTGATCCCTGAGACTTTCAAATTGCATTTTAGGTAAAGGTTTAGTAAATACATCTGCAATCTAATCCTTTGTGCCAACATATTCCATTTTAATGACTTTAGACACAACCTGCTCTCTTAGAAAATGAAATTTAATGGGAATGTGCTTTGTTTTTGAATGCATATCAAGTTTTTTAGAAATACTAATTGCACTGGTATTATCACATAAGATAGTTATAGGTTCATCATAATGAATATGTATATCTTCTAGCAACTGTTTCATCCATAGAACCTGAGTGCAACAACCTGCAACTTCTATGTATTCTTCTTCAGCAGTAGATAGAGACACTGTTAATTTCTTTTTACTTGACCAACCTACAAGAAATCCACCAAGAAAAAATGTTGCTCCACTATTACTCTTCCTGTCATCAACACAACCTGCCCAATCAACATCAGTGAAAGCATATAACTCAAGTTGATTACCTGTAGGATACCACAAACCATATTCTGTTGTTCCCTTAAGATATCTAAAAAATATTTTGACTGCAAGTAGATGAGAAGTTTTGTAAATGTGTTGAACTTGGATAGAATAGATCTAGCTAAACAATGATACACACATTTGCAGAGATAATTGGAAAAGGAAGAAGAAGGAGAGAAAGTATGGAAAGAATTCTCATTAACCATTTTCCACACATAAAGAGTGAATAATTTACAATAGATATAGGATACATGAGTAAATAATGAGCCATAGTGGTGGTCTAGATTGATCTGGACACACGCCAACAATTACAAGAGTAAACTGCCACCTAGTCTAGTCTCTCAGGCAGTTACGGGAGTGAACTGCCCCCTAGCTGAGTTAACTAGTCAACTAGTCTTGAGTTAACTGTCTGAACAAAGAGTAGTGAGTTGGTGATGATCCCAATTTTTCATGGTGACAAAACCAATGCAACATCTAAACTCAACTCAACTAGTCAAACTAAAGTGTCAACTAAAAGAGAATATTCTCCAGGTGGAATATTCTC
>JZKD02S2172638.1:41081-74080 GCA_000966675.3 Picea glauca
TTTATGGGAAAGAAACATGCCACAGTATTATATTATGTAAAAGTGGAAGATACAACCGAGCCGCCTTGATGTTGCAAGGTTCCCTTTCAGTGGCCCTTTGCTCCAACACACACACTTGTTTCAAACTTGCATGAAGATGACACACAATAGCTTGATGAAACAATGGAGATCTCAAGCATCAATTGAAATAGAGTTCCTCACACAATCTTCAGCTTATTCCTTCATAAATTCCTTACTTTATCTTGCTTGTTTTTTGCTTAACCTTTTCCATGAGAAATCCATCATTATATAGGAGAAGGAGAGATGGTTAATGATATTAGGATGATCCCACCAAATCAGAGAAGCCAGTAGGATCCCAACCATATGGATGCCACCTCATATGCTAGAATATTCCCTTCTAGAACCTTCATGAACTTTTTCCCTTTTTTTAGTCTTAAAACATCGCCACACCCTGTCTATAGAGCAGCCTATGGAAATATCGCAAGCCAGGTTAAAGACAAATTGCAAAAATCAGGCATTTTTGCACTGTTTATTACTCTTAGCCTCTGACGTCCTTCTAAAAACAAGTTTTGTAGAGGGATAAACCAGTTACTTTTCTCATGCAAAATATCCTTTTGAGAGCTTGAACACATTCTTGTAGAACATCACCAGGGTGACCAAAATAATGTGTAACACTTCTGGAAGCTTAGCAAGCCCTAGGCTCTATACCACCGAGGTATTTGGAAGCAACCCATGGAAGTCTACATCTATAGCTAGTAGAGGGTCACTACCAGTTTTGTAATTTCTTTTCATCGGTATCCTTCCCCAGGTGGAGACTATCTCTGTCAAGGTTGTGGTGCTTGAATCCTAGAAACCCTCCTCTGTAGTTCTGAATACCCTTAAAATTTAATGTGGGTCAAAGGAATAATCCACTAGTTCCTCCATACCTTCCATAATCCTTTGTAACCTTCACCTCCCTACCCTACCTGTACCCATTGAATCCATGCAACCTCCATCATTAGATCATTACAATAGTACTTTCTATAATGTTATAGGTTGTTTTTTGGTTATAGCACTACTGTCTATAATGTTCCTTCTTGATTCATTAGAATTAAAGAGAAAAAATTCTCGACATTAATCATTCAACTATTTTAATAATGTTCCTTTCTAATTCATTAGTAGTACAGAGAAAAAAATATTGAGATTGATCATTCAACTAACTTTATAAGAATAAAGTCTAATTGGATGTCCCCGAATCCCACTTTTGTGACATAAAAAGGGGAAAAAGAGAAATTGGCTCACAAGTAGGCTGATCACACATTCCATCACCCATTGGCGAAAATTTAAAGAAAGCATTTAATTGTATTCAACAATATTCTATAATGAAAGGCACACAAGTGGAATGTAAGGGACAACAATGTTAATGGTTGTCAAGACTTGGGCCCCACAATGAAACCTTTCTCTCAAAATCGATATGCACAAGTCTTTGTCGGATTTATGAGTTCCATCTTGTTGGAATTTTCGATGCTTCATTTTTTTTTAGATAATTACTATATACATTTTCATTATTTGTTTTTGAACATATTCCATGCCAATGGATGCAATTGAAGCAAATTGTACAAGAAAAAATACCATGGTCATAGAGGAATCATTGTTCTCAAGTGTATTGGATGTAAACATTCTGATACCTCTTAAGGAAATCAAAATTAGTAAAAAGAAAATGAATAAAGATGATGGAACTGAGGAACTTCGGGAGATGGGGAGCTTACTTGAAGGGGGTGCAACTCGGATTCCTCTTAGAGCAACGAATCTTCACAAAATCGAAAATGCACTAGAGCTTGTGGTTTGAAATATGAATATTGAAACAATTTAAGACTAATAAAGATTAAGAGTAAAGACAAGCTTAAAAAACTATATAAACACTTGTAGGAGTTGTCACCTAGAACCTTCTCACTAGAGCAAGTGCAATAAGGATTTCAGTATGATAAAAATTCAAAACTTTGTGGGGAACTACTTCCAATCCAGTTTTTTTGTGCCTAAAATTCCAATGATCGACCAACCCCTTCATTTTACTGTGATAAAAAAAAATATGTGTCGATTGGAGGTTTCTTTATGCTCTGTTTTCAACTTCATATGCATATTCCAACCAATCGATCACTAGTGGCAAATTTACCTACTACACAACTAACATATGTTGTTAACAATTGTTGCATGTATTCCCTTTCACTGTCTAAGTGTTTCTATCCTCCACAGTGATGAACGCAAATTGTAATGCAACATCAAATTTTGGGAAAAGTACCTTGGAACTCTAACTGTATTGATAGATTTATTGTATGTTGGCGTTCGTTAATTCGATGAAGATCTGGTGATATTTTTTATGAATTTCTATGTTTGATGTTTTGTTATTATTTGTGTGTTATATATGAAAATGAATCATATATAACTAACTTTAAAATAACTTATTATGTTATATAACTATACATATAGATTTAAACGGAAGAAAAATATGTTTGATTCTTTGTTATCGTTTCTTTTATGTAAAATGAATCTTCTAAAAAAATATTATAAATAACACATTTCTTCTACCTAAATTAAACCGATGAGAACCAAGAACATTGGTCCAACTACCATAGATAAGAATTTCTATGACCATAATATATGGTCATTTGAGGACTCCACCATGACAACATTTTTCTCATTTTCTTGAAGTACCCGCTCAGATTCAAAGAAGGGGCCTTCCTTCCTAGATATTGGTTCTCATTTGGAGAATATAAGGAACCTTAAAAAGAAGGGGCATGAATGTTGAAGGATGAGTTATCATCTTCTTTAACGACACATGATAGTGGATCATAAAGGAAGCATCTAAATATTGTTGGTTGTGGAGCCTGATTATCTTATTGATTCAGAGGCCTTTGCTTTCAGTCGTGTTTATACCCATGAAGACTTTACACCCTGGAAGAATGTACACTCCTCCACGCGGGGGAGTGCAGGGGGAGCTTGTCCCTCCTGCGGGGTCTGGGAGGGCCATCCCCCCGGTTGGGGGATTCAGGGGAAAGAGGGCCCCCAAAGGAAAACTTGTCTTGTAAACATATATTGTAATTTCATAGTAAATCCGTACTGTTCATTATAAGGTCACAGATCTAATGGTAGAAGTTATGTTAGGGTTTTTTTCCTGAGAAGGCAACCCTCTTTTATGAGGGAAATGTATTGTGGCTATGTATCATTGCTAATATTGTATTCTGATTTAGGAGACTATGAGAGAAAGAAGAGGAAGTTACATCAGGTGTGTTTTAGGTTGTATCCCTTCATTTGCTAGATAATAATAAAGGAAGGACCTAGAAATTTCTCTAGTGGACATAGTCCAAAATGGGTGAACCACGTATATCTGTGTCTCTATTTTATTTTGTATCTTTTGTGTTTTATTTCCACATTTGTTTTGTTTTATTACTCTGCGATCCTATTTTTCTAAAAACTGGCATCAGAGAAAAAGGTAACTCACAAGAAAAGAGGGTTCCTGGTTCGAGTGGGAGCAATGGCAGAAGATGGAAAGTTTAGGGTCGAGAAATTTAATGACAAAAACTACCAGTTATGGAAGATGAAGAGGGAATATTATTTATGTTAGAAGGATCTATTCCTACCATTGGGTGGAATATCAATGAAGTCAGTGACCATGAAGGATGAGGAATGGGAGGTTCTTGACAGAAAGGCACTAGGAACGATATGGTTGAGCCTGACAACATCGATGGCTTTCAATATTTCGAAATAAAAGACAATGAAGGAGTTGATGGATGCATTGTCTAAACTGTATGAAAAACCCTCGATGTCCAATAAGGTATTTATAATGAAGAGATTATTTAATATGAAGAGGTCAAAAGGTGGATCTGTTGCAGATCATTTAAATGAATTTAATACGGTTACTAATCAACTAAGTTATGTAAAAGTGGACTTTGATGATGAAGTTAAGGCTCTTATAATCTTGTGCTTATTGCTAGAAAGTTGGAACGACTTGGTCATGGTTGTAAGTTACTATGTCTCTAGTTCAAACACTTTAAAATTTGATGATGTTGTTGTTTTTATTCTTAGTGAGGAAATGTGATGGAAAAGCATAGGTGAGACATCAAGTAATGTGTTAAACATGGAGAACAGGGTAATACAAAAGGATATAGGAAATGGCTCAAGGAACCACGAGAATTATAGGAAGGGAAGATACAAATCCAGACTGGGAAATATAGAGTGCTAAAATTGTGGGAAGAAAGGACATCTAAATAAAGACTTCAGAGCTCCAAAGAAAAAAAGAGATGGATAACAGGAGAAAAATCAGGAAGAAAATGTAACATGTGATGTGTTACAAGATTATTTGATTCTTTTAGTAGATAATATTTATGAGTCTTGGGTAGTAGATTCAGGGGCTTCATTTCATGTCAGACCCCATAGGAAACTTTTTCTAGATTATGTTCAAGGTGATTTTGGAGAGGTTCATTTGGGTGATGATGCACCATGCAAAATTGTTGGAATGGGAAAGGTAAAAATAAAGCAAAGGAATGGAAACCAATGGTTGTTGAAAGAGGTAAAACTTGTTCCAGATCTAAGGAAAAATCTAATTTCAATAAGGTAGTTGGCAAGTGAAGGTTGTATATCCATATTTACAGATAAGGTGTGGAAGGTCAACAAAGGATCATTGGTGATAGAAAAATGAGAGAAGGTAGGTACATTGTATTTATGTACTGGTAATAATGAATATTCTATCTCTTTAACTTTTACATGAGTGGATACAACACTGTGGCATCATAACCTTGGACACATGAGTGAGAAGGGGATGCAGATACTTCATAAAAGAAATTTTTTGCCAGATCTTAAACAAATTGATTTGGATTTCTGTGAGCATTGTGTTTATGGAAAACGAAAGAGATTCAAATTTCTTAGAGTCGGAAAATAAAAGAAGAGTGAAAGGTTAAAGCTTGTGCATACAGATGTATGGGGACAAGGTCATGTATATTCTCTTAGTGGCTCTCGTTATTATGTTACTTTTATTGATGATGAAACTAGAAAAACTTGGGTTTATTGCATTCAACAAAAATCTAATGGTTTTGATACTTTTAAGAAATGGAAAGCTTTGCTTGAGAATAAGACAGGAAAAAGGTTGAAGTGTCTTAGATCAGAAAATGTAGGTGAATATTGCAGCAATGATTTTTATGATTACTGTTCATACCATGGGATTCATATAGAGAAGACAGTTCCAGGAACACCACAAGAAAATGGTGTGTCAGAAAGGATGAACAAGAAAATCATGGAGCATGAAAGGAGTATGATATTGCATGTTGGTTTTCCCTTACAGTTCTGGGAAGATGTTGTAGATAATGTTGTTTACTTGATAAACAGAGGACCTTCAATCTCTTTGGATGGTATAATTCTAGAGGAGAAATGGATAAGTAAAAAGGTAAATTATTCTTTTTTGAAGACTTTCAATTTTGAAGCATTTGTCCATATTGATAAAGAAAATAGAACAAAGCTTGAGGAAAAATCCAAGAAGTGTACCTTTATTGGATACTATGTTAATGATTTTGGTTATTGCTTATGGGATTATGAAAATGACAAAATCATTAGGAGTAGAGATGTCATATTCAATGAGAAGGTCATGTGAAAAGATCACTTGTAGGGAAAGAAACATGAAAAAGAAAAACCAGAATACATAGTGCTTGATGAGATCACTGAAAAAGAAATTCCAAAGTAACGAAAAATCAAAATGTACTATAATAGGAGAAACATGTACCTCAAACTCCTGCAAGTGTTGTTAGAAGATCTACTAGGTTAAGTAGACCCCTTGAACGATACTCTCCTTCATTGTATTATTTATTGTTGACTGATTCTAGTGAACCGGAATGTTATGAATAGAAAATGCAGGTAGATACTAAAAAGATGTGGGATCAAGGCATGAAAGAGGAAATGGATTCCTGATAAATAACTAGATTTGGGATTTGGTTCAGTTGCCTGTAGGAAAAAGAGAATTGTAGAATAAATGGGTTTACAAGTTGAAGGAAGAAGTTGGAGGAAAAAAGTGGCACACGGATAGACTTGTTGTAAAGAGGTTTGCATAAAAGAAAGGTATAAATTTTGATGAAATATTTTCTCCTGTTGTTAAAATGACTTCAATTAGGACTATTTTAAGTCTTGTGGAAGTAGAAGATTTGCATCTTAAACAATTAGATGTAAAAGCGACTTTTCTCCATGGGGATTTGGAGGAAGATATTTATATGTAGCAACCACAGGGGTATGAGGTCAAAGGGAAGGAGAATTTGGTATGCAAGTTTAAGAAGAGTTTGTATGGCCTAAATAAAGCTCCAAGACAGTGGTATTTGAAGTTTGACAAGTTTATGACAGAACAAGGTTATAGTAGATGTCATTCTAATCACTGTGTGTATTTTAAAAGGTTAGAAAATGGAAACTATATTATCTTGCTATTGTATGTAGATGACATGCTTGTTGCAAGGTCTAATATGCAGAATATAAATGTTCTCAAGAATAAATTATCTAATTCATTTGCGATGAAGGATTTGGGTGCTGCAAAGAAAATCCTTGGTATGAGAATAAAAAGAGACGAGAAAAATCACAAATTGACATTGTCTCGGGGTGAGTACATAGAGAAGGTGTTGGAGAGGTTTAGAATGCATAATACAAAGCTGGTTAGTACACCTTTGGCCAGTCATTTCAAATTAACTAAGGAAATCTGTCCCAAGACACAGGAGTAGATACAATATATGTCCAGGGTCCCTTATTCATCAACAATTGGTGGCTTGATGTATGCAATGGTTTGCAGAAGACCAGATATTGCACATGTAGTGGGAGTTGTGAGTAGGTATATGAACAATCTGGGTAAAGAACATTGGGAGGCACTAAAGTGGATTCTCAGGTATCTCAGAGGTACTTCTACTCATGAATTATGTTTTGGAGGTTCATAAATTGTTCTACAGGGATATGTTTATTCAGATATGGCAGGTGATAAATATAGCAGAAGGAGCACCACATGGTATGTTTTTACTATAGGTGGAACAAAAATAACTTGTATTTCAAAACTACAAAAGGTTGTTTCACTTTCAAAAACAAAAGAAAAGTATGTTGTTGCTACAGAGGATAATAAATAAACGATTTGGTTACAGAGGTTTATGGAGGAATTGGGAAAAAAACAGGAGAATAGTAGGTTGTACTGTGAAAATGAAATTGTCATTCATCTTGAAAATAACTCAGCCTTCCATTAGAAGACTAAGAATATATAGCTCATGTACCATTTCATATGATCCATCTTGGAAGATGAACATTTGAAGTTGGAAAAGATACACACTAGCCAGAATGCTGCAGGCATGTTAACAAAGGGAGTAACTATGGAGAAACTGCGTTCCTGCTCAGTTTTAGTTGGTCTTCAATCATGAAGGTGAATATGAGAAATTTTCTAGGTCCAAGAAGGATCATAGTCCAACAAATACAACAATGATGGAGTTTTTGAGATCAGTCTCCAAGTGGGAGATTGTTGGTTGTGGAGCCTGATTATCTTCTTGATTTAGAGGCATTTGTTTTCAGCCGTGTTTATACCCCATGAAGACTTTACACCCGAGAAGAATGTACACTCCTCCACGCGGGGGAGTGTAGGGGGGGCTTTCCCCTCCTGTGGGCTTCGAGGGAAGGTAGGCCCTCAAAGCAAAAATTGCCTTGTAAATGTATATTCTAATTTCACAGTAAATATGGACCATTCATTATAAGGTCGCAGATATGACGATAGAAGTTATGTTAGGGTTTTTTTCCCTAGAAATAAACCTTATTTTACAAGGAAAATCCATTGCGGCTATGTATCATTGCAAATATTGTATTCTGAGTGAGGAGACTGTGAGAGAAAGAAGAAAAAGTTACAACAGGTGTGTTGTAGGTTGTATCACTTCATTTGTTGGATAATAATAAGGAAGGAACTGGAAATTTCTCTGGTGAACGTATCCCACACTGGATGAACCACATATATCTGTGTCTCTATTGTATTGTGTATCTTTTGTGTTTTATTTCCAGATTTTATTTTATTTCTCTGTGATCTTGTTTTTCTAACAATATACTATTTACTTAATTAAAATCCATAAAATTTGGAACGTTGGCTATACCAATTGACGCAACCAATTTTAACATAATTATAGGCTACCAACATTCATTCTATGAGTCAGAAACTCCTACCACATAACCTTCTTATAAAATTTTCAAACTATTTCAACAAGTATAAATGCTATTACATGACCTTTTTAAACTATAATTTATTTATTACATCGATTTAAATATAAACAAAATGCAAAATAGCATAAACTAATTGTGAATATTTATTTACTCTCTTAAAATAACATATAAAAAATATACAAAATTTAACATTTTAAGCTATAATTGATTTCTTACATCCATATGAATATAAACAAAATGCAAAATAGCATAAACTAATTGTGAATGTTTATGTACTCTCTTAAAATAACATATAAAAAATATACAAAATTTAACCTAGATATATTTAATAGTATTTGTGATTCCTTTTATTGCATTCTCCTTTTAAACATTAACCCCTTCTCTAATAAGTAATTAAGTATTCTACTTATCCATATATATATATATATATATATAACTTAAATCATTTGTATTCCTTTCTTTTTATAAATTATTTATAATCAAACACACTTAATATATTATCATAATATAGAAATATTGAATTTATGATTCTTAATTTTTTTCTCATATATATAATTTTGCATTTAAAAATATATATATATTTAATATATTATCATAATATAAAAATATTGAATTTATCATTTTTATTTTTTCTTATATATAATTTTGCATTTAAAAAATATAAATCATTTACATTATATGATACATAATATTTTTTTGTTATTTAATTTTTTAAGTCTTAACCATAATTATATGTTATTTAATTTTTTAAATCTTAACCATAATTATAGTTGAATAATTAATTTAAGTTTTAACCATACTTATTAAGTGATTTAATTACCCTTGTTTTCATATACCGTGAGTTTCTATAATGAAAGAGATTTAATTTATATTATATTGAACCCAAAAAAAGTTTATATAAAACATTGATTTCTTTACCCTTGTTTCCATATACCATGATTTTGTAATCAAATACGACATGTTTCCCAGTTAGAATACGGCATTATCTTGGAACTTTTCCATAAGTATGCTAGAGGCACATCAAAAATGGGAAAGGACCAAGAGATATACTAAGAAGAATGTGAAAAATTGCTAGATGTGGGGTTACGAAAAAAGAAATCGGGAACATGTTAGAAGAATTCAAGACAAACATAGTTCACTGAGCTTGCAACTAGATACACTATAGATGAAGAAGAAGGAGGATGAGAGAGAACGAGATTTGACTATCTTTTTCCTGAAATGTAGAACAAAGCACCCATGGAAAGAATGTCCATTGGATCAAATCGAGGTTTGCAGAATATGCAACGAGGATTGTGCTACTCATAATTGTCCATCCTTATCAGAAATGAAATATATCTACCAAAAAGATTAAGAACTAGAAAAATTATGCTATGTATCTCAGAAGTGACCTTGGCATCCCAAACCTCAAGGTATGATCCAATATCAATCTCAATATTTCAATTCATATTGGTCTAACCCTTTCATGAAAAATTCTTCTCAACCATGAGGTATTCCAACACAATAATGGGTGGCTCCTCCTCCTCCAAACCAATTATGGTAACATGTATGGGGGAACCCTACTATAAGCGGACCTCAACAACCTATGACACACACACCCATGTAACTAATTTCTCCTCCCTAAATGCAGACATCCACATATGCCCCTTATCGACCAAAACTACCTAAGAAACCCATTCCTAACTCGAATAACATAATGCCAAGCCAACTAGAGAAAGTTGTTGGACTTGCAACTTACCCAACATATTCCATCTCTTCCCTGGAATGCAATGATACTCGCCTCCGATTAGGGAAAACAATATCCAAGGACCAACATTGTATTAGTATTGAAGATTTGAATGAGGATATTTGAAATGAAGAATTGGAACCAAAACAATCTCAAGAACCTATGAACTTCAGAACCCGCCTTATCTAGAAAGGCTAAACATAGAAAAACCTATTACTCAGCCTGAGTTTGACTTCCTGGGAGAACCAAAAAATGTGTGTGTCAAAATACCATTATTTCAAGCCATCAAGGATGTGCCCATATATTCAAAAGTGGTATGGGAACATTTCTTAAGAAAACTCGATAGGAAATAAAAGGATCCCCAAACCATTCATGTCATGGGAAAACTGCCATATTTAATGATGGGGGGAGTTCTCGCAGCTAAATAATATAACCCTTGTAGTCCATTCATTAATGTGTATATCAACAATACACTTATTAGTAACGCATTAATTGACCTAGAGGCTACCATAAATGTTATGACATGCAAGACTATGCAAGCCTTAGGTTTTACAGGCCTTAGGGAAACCCCAATCGTACTTCAACTCAATAATAAATCAACCATTAAACCAGAGGGTATCTTAGAATATGTAGCGATCTCTATGGAGTCATAGGAATATCCCATTGACTTCATGGTCCTAAAATTGAAAACCTATATGGGAGGGTATCCTCTAATTTTGGGACAACTTAGGTTGGCCATTGTCGGTGCCTACATTCGTTGTAGGTTAGACACCATGAGCATCTCCCATGGGACATCCAAAAAACAATTAACCCTCTATCCTCCTTCCAAACCTAGTATAGATCTAGAAACACCACTTTGGGTTGATGAAGAAGAAAGTGAGGAAGAATAAGAATCCCATCAAGTCCTCTCCATAGACCAATACTTAGCCATAAGAGATAAAACAGAGGACGATGATCAATGATTTTATATCCTCTTCCTCCTCCTTAGAAAACACACATATTCTTGAGTAGGTTATGCAACCAGAAAAATAGGATTCTCTAGACTCAACAAGAATCACCACTAGAAAAAGATCAAGGGTCCCTTACCAAAACCATAGAAATCATCCCAGGGAAAACATTGAAAATCAACCAAGGACTGACAGAACAACAGAAAGAGAAATTGGTTAAAGTGTTGCACAAGCACAATGATTCCTTCACCTGGGATTACTATAACATGAAGGGGATCCATCTCGACATATGCACACATCACATATATATTAAGGAAGGATCCAGGCCAATTCGCCAACCCCAACACCATATGAACCCCACACTTAAGGACACAGTCAAAGAAGAGCTACAAAAATTGATTAAAACTAACTTCATCTATTTGACTTCTAATAGTCAGTGGGTCTCCCCTCTTGTCATGCTACCAAAGAAAAATGGTAAATGGAAAAAAAAAATCGACTATAGAGAACTTAATAAAGAAACACAAATACCACTTCTCATTGTCTTTTATTGACTAGGTCCTAGACATGTTAGCAAGGAAGAAATAATTTTCTTTCCTCAATGGATTCATTGGATATAACCAGATCCAAATCACACCCGAAGATCAAGAGAAGACAACATTCATTTGTCCTTGGGGGATATTTTCCTACCATGTTCTACCATTTGGATTATGTAGTTCCCCTGCCACCTTTCAATGATTTTTTATTGGTATATTTTATGATCTAATTCATGATTGCGTGGAAATATATATGGATGATTTCACAACATATGGGGATGAATTTGATGAGGCATTAGACAATATAGAGAAAACACTTATAAGGTGCAAAGAGTCAAATGTATCCCTTAGTAATAAAAAATGTGTGATGATATTAATTGATGGGATTGTACTAGGACATCACATCTCAGCCAAAGGTATTCAATTGATCCAGAAAAATTAAAGGTAATATTAAATTTTCCAACTCCAACTTCACAAAAGCAGGTACAAACTTTCTTGGGATACGTTGGTTATTACCGTAGATTCATTGAAAACATTTTATGTATTTTTCGTCCATTATTTGATTTACTTAACAAGCATACTGAGCTTGTATGGATAGAGACATGCCATCATGAACTTGACGAATTGAAAATCAAAGTGTTCATAGCTCTTGTTCTATGAGGATCTGGTTGGTCCCTCCCATTGCACATCTCCATAGACGCATGAGACACTTTCATTGGAGCCATTCTAGGAAAACTAGAAGGAAAGGACCCATATGCAATTTACTACATCAATAAGAATATCTCGCCCGCTTAATTGAACTATACGATAACCGATAAAGAGTTTATTTTTATTATTCATGCAATAAACAAGTTTAGGAACTACATTATTGGGTATTCAATATTTTTGCACATTGATCATGCTACTATTAAATATTTAATGAACAAACTAATCACCAATGGTAAGGTCACTATATGGTTTATTTTATTACAAGAATTTGATTTTATCATCCTAGATAAACCATGAAAAGACAATGTAGGTGTTGACTTTATTTCTAGAATAATATCTAACGAAAACGAACCTCTAGTAGAAGATTTGTTTCCAGATGAACATCTATTTTCAGTATCTACTAAATCACCTTGGTTTGCATATATTGCTAAATTTTTCTCTATAGGAAAGCTTCTGCATCATTTGAATCCTAAAGATCGACAAAGTGTAGTAAATAAAAGAGAAATATTTTCATGGATTGATGGTTGCCTCTTCTACACTGGGCCTGATTTGATTATCAAAAGATGTGTATGAGAGGACAAATTCCATGAGATACTAAAATCCTATCATGATGGACCATGTGGGGGACATTTTGCAAATAAAAGGATTGGGTACAAGGCACTCCATCAGGGGTATTATTGGCCCACACTTTTCAAATATTCCAAATAGTATGTGAAGCGGTGTGACAACTATCAATGCATGGGTAGACCCATACAAGCAGATGAAATGTCGTCACAACCACAAATTGTGTTAGAACCTTTCAAAAAATGGGCCATTTATTTCATGGGACCAATAAATCTCCTTTCCTGTCATCACTCCTACATCCTTGTCTATGCAAATTATGTTACAAAATGGATTGAGGAAAAATCACTTCCGACAGTGACCAAACAATGAGTTGTAGAATTTCTCCATGAAGAAAAAATTGCAAGGTTTGAGATACCATGAGAGATAGTGACCGACAGAGGAACTCATTTCTCATTGCAACTTTTCATAGATCTGATGGAAAACTATAAAATCAAGCACATAGTGACAATACCATACCACCCACAGACAAATGGACAAGTAGAGGGGACTAATAATATCCTTGAGGCTGTTATCACTAAAGTATTAGACTACACCTCAAGGATTGGGCCAATAGACTCCTCAAAGATTTATGGGCCTACAAAACCACCTGGAGAACTACTATAGGATGCACACCTTATGAGTTAGTATATGGGAAAAGAGTACTACTACCCATTGAGACAAAAATCTAGACACTTACAATAAAAATACAACTTGGGTTGGACCTATCAGAGGCTCAAAAACAAAGATTGCTTCAAATTAACAAGTTATATGAACTACGGAATGATGTCCTACACCGAGCCACATGATACAACACCAAATGGACAGATGGCACAATAAGTTTACCAAGAAAAAAAAGTTCAAAGAAAGACTAGGAATTGCTATTTAATTCTAGGTTCGAGGACTTCTGAGGACAATTTTGCACTATATGGCTTCGTCCATACGATATTGATACAATATATGAAAATGGGGCCATCAAAATATGTACCATAGATGAAGACATAATTCCTCTAATGGATAATGGACATAGGCTTCACTTATATCATCGACCCTTATCAAAGGAAGCCCTTTTGAGGAAGATTGAAAATGGATGACCCAACAATTATTTGGAATTCATTTAGAAAGGACGAATCTTGACTTGATAATATCCATTTATTTTCCAAAAAAAAAATGTGAAAACCAGCCTAGCTAGCGCATTAAGAAAAAACGTTCGAAATAAAAATGAAGGGCACTTCACGGTTTCGTGATGGTTATGTAAGGATTCTTCTCAACAAATTATAATAATGCCTTGATTTTTTTACAATAATCTTTTGTTTAGGATATGCAGGGGAGAACAATGTTGTCGCAATTTATTTTGTTGTAACTCCCTTTGCCCCAATTATTATCGTTACTACAACCTTCTTTGCTGCAACTATCTCCCTCACTGCAGATGTTACCATTTTTGCAATTCTCGTTGCTCCAACTATTCTCGTTGTTGCAATTCCCCTTGCTGCAACTCCTTTTGTTGAAACTCCCTTTGTGTAACTATTCATGTTGCCGCAAATCCCTTTGTTACAACTATGATCTTTGTTTATGAGCACAATGAAATGAATAACAAATTGAATAGAATAACATAGACATATAGGGAACAACAATAAATATCTAGTGAACAATAAATTCTATTGCATAAATGAAATAGGATGAAACTGTAAAACTAGAGAAGTCAAAACAACTTTCTCAAATGGTGGTAGCTATATTTGAGAAGATATGTGGTTGCTACAAGCATATTTATGAGAAGAATGATTACAATGAGGATCCAGAGGCCTTTTTAACATTACTCTTGCATGCCAAAACCCTAGATATCCAAAAACCTAACCCTAGGAGATGAAATGCCAAAAGTTATGTGGGCCCCGATGTGTAAGTTGGTACCTCAACTTCCCAAGGTCATAACTTTTGCATACATTCTTTGGTTTAGGCACGTGATAGCCCGTTGGAAAGGAATTTTTGAGAAATAGACATTATGTCATTTGTCTACAGTTTGACTATGGAAAGCCAAAAAAACATTGTTTAGGGCCCCAAAACGACCCTGGAAGTACAAAAATATGTACTAACATGAAAAATTCCAAAATAAGCCAGTTGGATTAGGTGGGCAGCCACCAATATCAACATGTACACTATGTAGGCATTCAGACAACCTCAGAAGTGTCGAACCCACAATTACAAAGAATTACAGAAGAGCATGTTGAACTAAAAATTATCAAGAAGAGCTAGTTGGAATAGGTGGGTGGACACCAATATCCACCTAGATCAGTCCTCCCCCCTTAGGAATAAATGGTCTCCATTGCGTTGAGTGCCCCCATCAGGTGAGGAAACTTCTACTGAATTTAGCTCCGGGTGAGCCACTTTCCTTGATGCAGAAGTTTCCCTACCTTGATAACCCGATAATGTTGGATCCTTTGTTGGTGAGTTCCCTTGACATGTGTGTCCACTATCTGATCAATGGATGCATGTTCCATGCAGTCAGGGTTGAGCTATGTTGATTTCAATTGTTTTGCGATCTCCGAGGTGTCTAATAATGGTGTAAAATATGGTTGGACGAGGTCCACATTGAACACTGGGTGGAAACCAAGGAAGGGGGGAGTGTTGAGATCAAAATCATTGTCAACCACAACTGTGGTGATCATGTAAGGCCCATAGCGAAGGGGACAGAGCTTCTGATGGGGCCTTGTAAGAAATTCTTTCTACAAATGTAACCAGACCTTGTCTCCCACCTAAAACTTGTGCGGTACCCGATGTTGATCATGGCGTTTCTTGTACTTATCATTGGATTTCTGTAGAATCTCATGGACCTGTTGGAGGATGAGTTGAATCCTATCAATGAATCTGGTGGCTTTGTTGGCCTTGGACTAAACATGGGAAGAATTTTTTTGTGTGGTTGCAAGAGGTAGTGCAACATCAATGGGACCCAAGGGTTGGAATCCCAGCCCCACCTGAAAGGGGATATGACTGGTGAAGCTATGGAGAGCCCTGTTGTAGCTGTGATGAACATATGTAAGATTATCATCCCATGTATGTGGATGCTTAGAGTTATACATGCGCAATATGTGCAAAATCATCCAATTGGTGACCTATGTTTGGCCATCGATTTGAGGATGGAAGGAAGTGGACTTAGTGATCTTGGTGTCCAACAGTGACTAGAGACTCGACCAAAATGTGTTGAGGAACCTATTTTATCGATAGGAGATAATGGTCTGTGGTATCCCAAAATGGACCCACACTCGTTCGAAGAAGAGATTGACAATATTTTTCATTGTGATGATCTTCTTGCAGGCTTTGAGAATGTCCATCCTCGAAAATTGATCAACCACTACAAAAACGAAATAATTTCCTTCCTTGGTGGATGGAAGACCTGACATGTAATCCAACGAGATGGATTCCCAAGGAATATCGAGAGTAGTAAGATGGGTGTATAAGCCTTGATTATTGATGGCTGGGGTGGCAATGGCACAGGAAGTGCAATATCTCATATACTTGCTGAAGTTCTGTTGAATTTTTGGCCAAAAATAATGTTTATGTAGAACGACCACAATTTTCACCACACCAAAATGTCTTGCCATCCGATTGTAGGGAGCCTCTCAAATCCGCTTTGCATGCTCTATTGCATGAACAAAGAGATGGCCCAGATGGAATAAAAATCCATCCTAAATGTGAAAATCGGTGACACTCGCACCTGTACCCAAGAGATGATAGGTGGTGGCAAAGTCAGGATCTCGCTAATAAAGTTGGGGCCAGTCAGATGCCTCATGCCCATAGGAATGGAAAATGGTGGTGAGTGCATCCATGGGAGGTCGAATAAGGTAGTCAATGACACAATTTGTGCTCCATGTTTTATACTTGATGTTGATACAAAACTATTGCAGATATGTGGACCATTTTTTATGGCAGTTGTTCTGCAACTTCCCTTATGTTTGTAGGAATTGCAGAGGCTTGTGGTTAGTGTGGATGACTGTCTCCCTTCCCAGAATGTAATGTTTCCATTGAAAATAGGATTTCACAATCAAATACATTTCCTTATCATAGTTGGGGTATTTCTGGATGATATCTGAGAGTGTCTCACTATGGTATGCTACTGGATGACCGTGTTGAGTGAGAACTATGCCTACAACATAGTCAGATGCATCAATCTCAATCTCAAACGATTTTTGTGGATCGGGTAAGGAGAGTACTAGAGATAAGCACAAGTGATGCTTCAGATCATCAAATTCTCATTGTTGTGCCTTCCCCCATGCGAAATTTTCCCTGCCACCACCCTTGGTCACTTGGCTGAGGGCCCATGCAATATTTGAGAATCCCAACATGAATCATTGATAGAAGTTGGCAAGTCCCAAGAAGCTCTGAAGCTTGGATAGTGTGGTCTGGGTTAGCCAACCACATATGAATTAGATCTTAGTTGGATCCAAATGTACCCCATGCTCATAAAAAATGTATCCCAAGTATTGGAACCTGGTCATGCCAAAGGATCATTTTTCCAAGTTGGAATATAGCTTGTGCTGCCACAGAGTGCTCATAACCTGTTGAATATGTTGCATGTGTTCCTCCCAAGTTCTGTTGAAGATGAGGATGTCATCCATATATACCACCACAAAATAGTTGGTGAAGGGTCTCAATACATCATCCATCAACCTCATAAAAGTGGTTGGTGCATTTGTTAAGCCAAAGGGCATGACCAACCATTTAAAGATACTTTGTTTAGATTTGAAAGTTGTCTTCCATACATCAGTCAGTTCAATGGGAACCTGGTGGTAGCCATAATTTATTTCAATCTTGCTAAAGAAATTTTCCCCATTGAGTTGGTCAATAAGGTCATCAATTCATGGAATTGGGTACTGGTTCCTGACTATGTTTTTGTTTAATTATATGTAATCAATGCAGAGCCACCAAGTCGTGTCTTTCTTCTACACCAGTACAATCAAGCTTCCACAAGGGGAGGATTTGGGTTTGATGTACCCATTTTGAAACAACTCTTGGATATGACACTTGATTTCATCATTTTCCATCAACGAGCAACGATAGATTGGTCCATTAGGAAGAGGTGCATTGAGGGTTATATAAATTGGATGCTTGACTTGTTAGTGCGTCGGTACCATGGTGGGTGAGGAGAAGATGTATTTTTACTCTTCCATGATCATGTCCACTTGATTCTGTTGTAGAGAGAGGCTCTGTGTAGAGGTCACGGATGTGGTGACGACCTTCTACTTATTGTGAGCACAAACTTCTTGCAGTCTGTGAGAATGGCCATCCTCAAAAACCGATCAACCACCACAAACACATAATCATTTCCTTTCTTGGTGGATGAAAGACCCGACATGTAATCCATCGAGATGGATTCCCAAGGCATCTTGAGAGTAGGAAGAGGGGTGTATAATCCTTGATTCTTGATGGCTAGCATGGAAATGCCACAGGAAGTGCAAGATCTGATATACTTGATGACTTTCTATCGAATGTTGGGCCAAAAATAATGTTTATGTAGAACGACCACAATTTTTTCCACACCAAAATGTCTTGCCATCCGACTGTAGTGAGCCTCTAAAATCCTCTTTTCACGCTCTCTTGCATGAACAAAGAGATGGCCCATATGGAATAACAATCCATCCTGAATGTGAAAATTGGTGACATTCGCACCTGTACCCAAGAGATGATAGGTGGTGGCGAAGTCAAGATCTCGCTAATAAAGTTGGGGCCACTTAGATGCCTCATTCCCACAGGAATGGAGCATGCTGGTGAGTGCATCCATGGGAGGTTGACTAAGGCAGTCAATGACATGATTTGTGCTCCATGTCTTATACTTGATGTTGATATGGAACTATTGTAGATATGTGGACCATTTTTTATGGCAATTGTTTTGCAACTTCCCTTATGTCTGCAGGAACTGCAGAATTTCTCCCTTCCCAGAATGTAATGTTTCCATTGAATACAAGATTGCACAATGGAATACATTTCGTTATCATATTTGGGGTATTTTTGGATGGTATCTAAGAGTGTCTCACTTTGGTATGCTACTGGATGACCATGATGAGTGAGAAATATGCCTACAACATATTCGGATGCATCAATCTCAATCTCAAATGAGTTTTTTAGATTGGATAAGGAGAGTACTGGAGATGAGCAGAAGTGATTCTTTAGATCATCAAATTCTCATTGTTGTGCCTTCCCCCATGCGAACTTTTCCCTTCCATCGCCTTTGGTCACTTGGCTGAGGGCCCATGCAATATTTGAGAATCCAAACATGAACCATCCATAGAAGTTGGCAAGTCCCAAGAAGCTCCGAAGCTTGGTTAGTGTGGTCACGGTTGGCCAACCACAAATGAATTAGATCTTAGTTGGATCCAAATGTACCCCATCCTCATAAAAACTGTATCCCAAGTATTGGAAACTGTTCATGTCAAAGGATCATTTTTCCAATTAGGCATATAGCTTGTGCTGCCGCAGAGTGCTCATAACCTATTGAATATGTTGCATGTGCTCCTCTCAAGTTCCATTGAAGATGAGGATGTCATACATATATACCACCACAAAATATTTGGTGAAGGGTCTCAATACATCATCCATCAACCTCATAAAAGTAGTTGGTGCATTTGTTAAGCCAAAGGGCATGACCAACCATTCAAAGAGACCTTGTTTAGATTTGAAAGTTGTCTTCCATACATCAATCAGTTCAATGGGAACCTAATGGTAGCTAGACTTTATTTCAATCTTGCTAAAGAACTTTTCCCCCTTGAATTGGTCAAGAAGGTCATCAATTTAGGGAATTGGGTACTGGTTCCTGACTGTTTTTTTGTTTAATTCTTTGTAATCAATGCAGAGCCACCAAGTCATGTATTTCTTATACATCGGCACAATCAGGTTTCCACAAGGGGAGGAGTTGGGTTTGATGTACCCATTTTGAAGAAACTCTTGGATATGATGCTTGATTTCGTCATCTTCCATCAACGAGCGACAATAGATTGGTCCATTCAGAAGAGGTGCACCATGGGTTAGATAAATTGGATGCTTGACTTGGTAGTGCGTCGGTACCATGGTGGGTGAGGAGAAGATTTCTTTGTACTCTTCCACGATTTCATCCACTTTCTTCTACTTCAGAGAGAGGCTTTGTGTAGAGGTCACGAGTGTGGCGATGACCTTATACTTATTGTGAGCACGGATCACAAAGAAGATGAACTTCATGGTCTGTGAAATGACCTTACTCCAATTCTTAGCAGAGATTAAAGAAATAGTGGTAGGCGGCGCTACCTCTGTTATCATGTATAATTTTTTACCCAAAGTAATAATAACACTATGGGGTCTAGACTAATACATAGCTTGTTGCTTCCACAAATATGGTTGTCCTAAAATAACATCACAAACTTCAAGGAGAGAAATATCACACAATACCTCATCTTTGAAGGGATTGATTTCGTAGGGTAGATGACATTGTTGGTTGATGGGGAGATCTCTTCCTTAGCGAAGCGAGCCGATGGTGTAGGGTTGTGGGTGTGGTGTCATCGGTAGGTCCAGCCGCTTGATGACCTCTACTGAGATCAAGTTCTTCTTAATTCCACTATCAACAATGAAATGAAGTGGATCCCCCTTTACCCACATCTGTGAGTGAAAGAGGCATTCCCCTTCCTCCGGTTCTTTTGGTTCACTTGGCTAGAATTTGGTGGTAGCGATAATGGCGTTGGATTCAACATCGATAATTCTCTTTCTTCCTAGATTTGATTCAGAGTTATAATATTCCTCCGACTCGGAAGATTTCATCTCGACCACCAGTGACTACTTAGAGTGACATTCTTTGGTGTTGTGACAAGGGATTTTATGGTATTCATGCCACTTTCCCATGTCCTTCTTCGACTTCTCATTACCCTTCTTGTGTTGCGGTTTGGATTGGTTTTCCTGAGAGTGGCCATGTTTTCTTTGTCCCTTGTTTTGTGGGGTTGGGCCACCTTTTCCCTACTTTGACTGTGAAGATTTTGTAGATCCAAAATCTCACCTCTTCTTCTTAAATTTATGCTCGATCTTCACAACATATATATACGCCGCACTTAATGATATGATGCCCAAAAAATTCATTTTTGTTTGAATGTATCTATGCAGACAACCACGGTATATGAGGACCAGATGTTGTTCAGATTCTTTGATACCCAATTTGGTGTGTAGGGTATGGAAAATATTGGTGAAATATGGTACTATCTGGTCCCTTTCCTGACGCAGAATGCTCCATCTTGCATACTAGTCCTCGTAGCTTCCAACATGGTAGTATTGTTCTTTAATGGAATCCCTGAAGGAATCTCATGTGGGGGAAACCACAAATATTGTAGATTCCTCTATGACCCTTTACTTAGAGTAAGTATCCCACTAGTATTTAACATGGGGAATGACCTTGAGGAGTGAAAAAGTAATATTTTCCTTGCCGAAAAAATTGTGGATCGAAAAGTACCCTTCGAGCAGATTCAACCATTTATTTACAACATCCACATCTATCAGTCCTTCAAATAATGGAATATCAAAATTTACTTGTACCTTGAAGGGGGTTGCATGGCTGGTTGATGAATATGCGTCTCCTGTGGGTAGTTGTTGAAGGATCTCTACAAAGTTGTCCATCATTTAGTTCATTTTTTGCATAAGGTCTTCCACGAGAATTTTTTTAAAAGGATCTCCTGCTCCATCATCTTTCTTCTCATCCCCCATGGGTTTTTATCAGGCTCGACACAACCGATCTTGCAAAGGCTCGACTGGTTCGAGTCTCAACTTCTTTTACCCAGATCTTGTTGGAGACATGCATGAAGAAAAATAAATGAAGAGAAAACCTCTATGATACCACTGATATGGATTTATGAGTAGAACAAAATGAATAACAAACTAAATATAATAACTCAGAGATACAAAGAACAACAACAAAAAGCTAGTGAACAATAACTTCTATTGAATAAATGAAATAGGTTGAAACTGTAAAATTGCAGAACTGGAAACAACTTGATCGAATGGTGGTATATATATATGAGAAGAGATGTAGTTTCTATGCATATTTGTCTGAGAAGAATGATTACAATGAGGCTCCAAAGGCATTTTTAACATTACTCATGAATGCCAAAACCCTAGATATCCAAAAACCTAACCCTATTAGATGAAACACCAAAAGTTATGTGGGCCGCAATGGGTAAGTTGGCACCTCAACCTCCCAGGGTTGTAACTTTTGTATATGACCTCCGATTTAGGCACGTTATAGCCTATTGGAAAGGTATTTTCAAGAGCTACACATTATGCCATAAAAATTGAATTTGTCTACAGTTTGACTATGGTAAGCCAAAAAAACATTGTTTAGGGCCCTAAAACAACCCTGGAAGTACAAAAAGATGTACTAACATGAAAAATTCCAAAATAATCTAGTTGGATTAGGTGGGCGGCCACCAATATCCACTTGGACGTTGTGTAGGGATTTAGACAACCCCAAAAGTGTAGAACCCACAATTACAAATAATTACAAAGAACGTGTTGAACTAAAAACTATCAAGAGGAGACAATTGGAATAGGTGGGTGACCACCAATATCCACCTAGATAAAACTATCCTTATTGTTGCAATTCCCTTTTCTGCAATTTCCTTTTTTGCAAATACCCCTGTTGCAACTATTCCCATTGCTCAACCTCCTTTTCCATTGTCGTTGTTGCAACTCCACTTGCAGTGCTTCTTCATTTCCAAAACCTCTCCCCTCTCATTTCCATTTTTGTATCTCTGTTGTTGCAGCTCCACTTGCAACTTTACTTTATTTTCACACTTCTCGCCCACACCTTTCATCCGCTTCAATGATGTTGAAATTCCCATCTACATAACTGAGGAGGCACCATCGATTGTTGAAAATCTTGTGTGTTGCAACTTTCATTGTTGCAACTATGTCACTGCAAATCTCGTTGTTGTGACTCCATTTGCAAATTGCACTATGTCATCCTCACTATTACTGCACTTCCTATCGAAAGAACTAGCAATGTTGATGCTACAATTCCGATTAAAACCGTAGATGTGACTCCACCTTCCATCACTACAAATCCATCAACATCGTTCTCATACCACCTCATGAAGTAAGACCAAGACACGACATGTTCCAATAATAATGTGTAATGAGTAGTTTTAAATGGAATAATTTCTATTATCATTTATCTAACCACCACCTTCATTACCAAATCTGGTGACCTTGCACCCTCATTACCATATCCACCACCATTATTTTCACAATTATAAATTCCCCACCCAATTAACACTCATCTCCCATGAAAACACAAGAAATAAAAGTTAGCAGGAATAAGGAGCCATGGGGGGATCATTGATATGAAAGGAACCTACAAAAGCATTGTGTCTCATGCCCTACAATAAAATTAGAGAAATTTTGCAACAAGCCAATTGGATGGAATATGTGCAACGTTTATAGGGATATTATGATCAAATAGATATGGAATTCACCTTGAATTATATAGCCAAGCACTCCATGGTAGAAGGTGCTCAAGTCGAAGTCACCAAAGAGGCACTGGAACAAGTCATCAATTTACCAAGGTCAGGTGAAAAATGGCACACCAAAAGGACTTCACAGCCTGAAATGTCGAGGAAATTTCTTGAACTTGGAGAGATGTTAGTTAAGAGAGGTACATGATTTGAACGTGGGTTTCTACCACATCCCTGGAAAGACATGGTTATATTCATGCAATGATATTTCACCTGCAAAGGTTGCTATGGAACTATCTATGTCAAACATATTTGATTGCTTGATCCTCTCCAACACATTCAATCAATGAACATGCCATACTTCTTGTCCAAAACATTATAGATGATGTAAACAATCGTGCAAAGGAAAAATAAACCTAGGGATTCCATCTCACACCACGACCTTATAAATATCTTGGTGGAGCATGCACTACACAAAGAAGGCCACACTTGGAACAATGTAGTTCGACCCCCTGTTATACTCTCTAAGGATGAAGTGGCTGCACTTCAGGAAATGGTTGCACTTCCAGCCCCATAAGAGGTCATGGCTACAACTCCTCCAACATTTAAGGAGGTCACAAACATAGTGAGATCGACTGTTGAAACTCCTCCATCAAAGACATCCCCAAATGACAACGAGGAAAATGGGTCATATTGTTGCAAATTCAGTGAAGGAAGACCATGAAATCGAGGTTGAGGTAACTGCCACCAAAACCCCTACAAAGATATCCCTATGGTTTACAAAAATGAAAACCCTCATTCCAAAGAAACAAATAACTAGCCATCTTGCTGCAACTTAGTGTAAGAGAAGAAAAATGGCTGAGTAGAAAGAACAATCCCACAAAGAGGACCAGGAAACAAAAGAAGCAGTAGATATAGAACCCTTCACTGAGACACAAGAACTAGCGGAGGGAATCAATCTGGAATTTGATAAGGCATTTGGTGACACACAAGAACCATACCAGGGAACTCTAGGAGAATTTATTATCACCCTTCTTGTTTCATATTCATACAAAGAAGAACCTGACGAAAAAGCTCCCATTGCCCCACAAAAACCAGTGGGGAGTCCTTCTGGGGAACAGGTTGCAAGTGGGGAAAAAGAAACAACACAAAAGGAAGATTCATAATAGGAAGAGGCTCCTATTGTTCCTCAAGAAACAATAGATATATCTCCTTAGGAACATTATGGAAAGTCACATGAAGCACGGATAGAGGAAACAAGACACATTGTCAATCCACATGCTCCTCTTCAAGAACTAGTGCCTCTTTTTGAACTAACAAGAGGCATTGTTGACAAAATAATGGATATCAATAAGAGAAGAAAGAGTTGGAACCAAAGGCCTCTACTGTTACAAAAAAACCATGAGGAAGTCTTGAATGGCCTACCCACTCACATGACTTAGATAAGGAAGAACAAGAAGCGAAAGAATTTGATTCAGTAGGAAACACTTGTGTTGATCACTCAGTTGATGCACAAGCACTGGAACAACAAGAATCAACTAAGACTATTGATCCTCAATGAAAGCTTACTACCACATGGGTAAGAATCCCACACTCATTACCCATTTATGCATCTTTGGCCAAGCAAAACATAATGTTAAGAATGAAGAACTGGAAGCTACAACTCAATTTTTTTTTTTTTAAAGATGAGCTTGATGAACAAAGGGAACCTGAGGAATTAGGTTACCCTCCAACAAGTTCTCTTGTTGTAGGGGAACCCTTCACCAAATTACAAGAAATAAATCAAATAAAATAAACTAGAGAAGTAGATGTTTAGGCTACAGATTTTATGTTAGTTGATGTGACCATGCAGATAGAAATAGAGTGGGAATTAGCAGAAAATAGAGGAGTCATATAAGATGATGATGTTGGTGAAAAGAATGATGAAACAACAAAAGAATATTGTGATGTTAGTGATCTCCATGGTTACCCTGATTCCTCTAAACTTTAAGTGTTTGTTCATTGCATAGGGACATGCAACAATTTTGGGTCAGGGGAGATGTTGGGTGCCTAAATTGGCATACTTTCAACACTCGTCTAATACCTTTTTGCTTACCATTTTCCATTGATCACGTCCTTTTTGATACTTTACTTATCCAATTTTTCCTTACTTTTTATTAAGGTGCACATATTTCCCCATATACCATTTATACACTATTTTTGCATATTTCTTAAAGGAACTTTATATTTCCATGTACTAATGTTGTTAGACAAGATTAATACAGTAGATGAAATTCCTCATAGTGGTTGCAATCCCTCCTTGTTGTTTTTATTCCGGCTACAATCCAATAGCTGCAAATCCAAGTGCACTTTCTATTGTTACGACTCCAGACAATGGTCACAACTCCAAGAACACTCGCCATTACTGCGACTCTGAGTACAATGTTGTTGTGAATCCAATTACAAATTACACTAGCACAATAGTCAACACTATAGTTGACAATTAGGAAATGATCTTCACATAGGAAGGAAACATGAGGCAAGTAGACAACTAAAAGAGGAATCAATTTGCCTACCAAGTCAATACATGCCCGATATTTTGGAAAAATCAATGTAACTAGATGAACAACTAGATTATCATGGTTTTCCATCTGTCCCTTTGTATAACTTTAAACATTAGTCATAATGTATAAGAACATCAACTTCCCTATAGCTGAGGGCAATGAAAATTATTTAAGCGATAACATTTTTCTATTATTGTAAATTTCAGATTTCTGGAATATAATTTCATTTCCTCTTCATGTTCATGTAATGGTGTGTTGAACGATCGTACTATTTTGATTTTGTATCACAATGCCTTGCCTAAGGGGGTAAGGCCCCCTCCTTATTCAAGGGTTGCCTGTATATTAAAATTAGGATCTAGCATTTCAATTATTTTCATTTTATTTTGAAGTTGTTTTCTTTTTATCAATTTGTTGCAATTCCAGATTTGTAGAATAGTTCATCGCAATTCAAGTGTGGTTGTTTCTTAGTTTCTTTATAACATGAGTGTCAATTCACCGTCGATTTGAATTCTAAAAGTTGCAATCATATACGCTATTACAACTTCTAATGTTCGTATCGTTGTAGCTCTATGGATGTAATCCCAGTTTCTGTGACTCACACTGATCTAGCCTCTTGAGTTTTATCTTTGTCGTTGCAACTTGCATCGTTGTAAATTCCTTCACATTAAATCTTTGTTTTTGCAACTCACGTTGCTAAAACTCACATTACTGTGATTTCTTTCATGTTGCAACTCCACTTGCAGTTATACTTTATTTTGTTTTCTTCCTAATTTGTGATAGCTTTAGTATTCATTTGGGATTGATATTATATAGAATTGTTGTTGAATGTGTGAACAAATAATTTTTATAAAACATGATCATTATTACACTTGAGAAAGTCACCAGTAGATCATAGCATAATTTTACTTTCTATAAGTGTGATTTAATTTCCACAAGTGTGAGTGTGATTTAATTTCCATGAGTGTGATTTACTTTTTGTAAGTGTGATTTAAATTTCGCAAGTGTGATTTACTATTTGCAAGCTTGATTTAATCCCAACAGGTGTGACTTTTCTTTCGTGCAAGTGTGATATTTACTTTTTCTGCAACTCAGGGAATAGTATAGTTTGGTGACTTAATTAAGTATCATGAAACCTTGATTTGTGACATTAAAAGTACTACAACTCTTAGTAAAAACAACACTACTCTTCTATATATAGTGCACAAAAGTTCGTAAGTAAGACACAACCTTGGATTGATAATTAAATGTACAACTCTTGAGTTGCTCACTAAGTTAATTAGGAACTAATTGAAAAGTACGTCAATTTCACATCTAAGTTTCCCAACATTTTTCTTTACCTTGAGTGCAAATAACACTAAATGGCATGACCTACTTACAATCATGCTCGGTATCCTTCCCACTAATGTGAGAAAACAACAACATTGGCACAATTAAAATATTATCTCCAATCCACATCTAGTGTCTCTATACATGCCCCATAGGTTCACCACCTTCTGTGATGAGGTGTTGGAGAAACACTTCCATGAAAAATACTATTAGTACAAGTTTATTCTCTAACCCTTCTACCAACATCATTTATATAGAAATTTTTATGTAAACTAACATTTTTCTAAAAATATTTGCATTGATAGGTATAAATGGAAACACAGAGGATCTGCACATATTCATGGTTTCTTATGCTTGGATAATGCACCTAATATGGACATACTTGACTCGAATAATGCAATTGAGATTGAAAAATATAAGGATTAATTTGATTAGTATATTTCAACTTCGAATCCATGAGATGCCCATTGCAGGAACCCCTTTGTTCCACACTTTATCCTTAACGATCCTTGCTTGGTAGGCAGAAAATATGTATTCAAAAATGACTCGATTAATGACTATGAAGAACTTGTCAATTGCATTCAATCCCACATGAAATGAATAGAAAGTAATTTCTTGAGAAATAAAATAATTGGCCATGCATAACGTTATAATGCACCATGGGAGTTGCATGCCTCATCTGACCTTTTCATTGATGAGCGTGGAAATAAAACCTACAACCCTGCTTGGAATGGAGACCAACTAAATAATCAAAACCCTTCCATCCTATTAATGTATTGGATCATAATACTTGATTGGATGCATCAAAGAAATGCTTTCCTCAACCACAAAATTCCTTCAAAATCCCTTGTTATTGCTTGCTCTGACCAATGTCGCAGCCTTCAACATCCAAGCATCTACAATCCATTCCACCCTTCGCATTCCTATAAAGAATTTTCTCATGTTATAAGGAAATTCTCTTTCCAGCCTCTAATAAGTCCTTAAGCATATACGATACATTCTCATTGGTGAAATGAGCTTCATAGGGCCAACACTTTTAACCCACATCGAAAAGTGTCTTCGAGAGGCATTCTCTCTACATAAAAACACCCCTTTCGGATGATGCTATATTATTTTCACTAGAGACCTTGGCCAATTTCCACCTGTCAAGGACATTCCACTACATGTAGCCGCATCCCATGGATCTACACTTTGGCATAGCTTTAGAACAATGATCACTCTACAAACTATATTTCATCAACAAGGGCTTCGTGACCCATCACAAGTCACCTTCAGGAACATCCTTCACAACATCAGAAATGAAAAACTTTCTATGGAGGATTAGAACCTTCTCATGTGAGGGGTAGACTCCTTCCTTTCTCAAGATGAGTTATGTACTTTCCATGCTTCAATGCACTTATTTTCAACAAACAAACTAGCCACCGAGCATAATCAACAAATGCTAAAGTTTTTAAACATTCCAATAGCACTCTTAAGTTTCGAGAAAAGAAACAACCATGTTCCCTCTACATTTGAAGATGAAAAATTGGATCGAAAATTCTTGCTCCGCCCTAGCCAAAAAGTAATGTTATCATCTAATTGATGGGTTGCAATTGGGCTTGTTAATGGATCGCTCGATCAAACTATTACCATGTTGTACAAAGAAAACCATTAATATCCATAGCTACCAACATTTATGGTTATGATATTCAACAAGTACATTTCCCCTCCATGGTATCCCAACAATCCTACTTTTGTTCCAATTCTACCTATACAAAGAGGGATTCGTACTCAAATCCCACTTAAAATGGCATGGACATTAACCATACATAAATCTCAAGGGTTGGCATTACCAAAAGTTACAATTGATATTCGTACAATTAAATGACAAGGTCTAACCTTCACTGCAATATCTATAGTCCCCTCCTTGAAGGATCTTCATATCTCCTCAGTATTTACCCTTGAAAGGTACAAAATAATGAAAGAAAATCCCCATGTGATACAAAGAAAGCTATAAGAGGCCTTGCTTCATTCCAAAGTTGTGCCATTGTTTCTCCTCTAACAAGTCCATTTTCATTTTTGTTAGCATTCCTTCAATGGACTTCTCATAACCACATTTCTTATGTAAGTAATTCTCACCTAAACAACAACACTTATCATTACTTCCACTATACATTTCATATTGTCTAACAACATTTCCTTCATTGCAATTTTATATAAATTTGTGTTCATAAACGTTTTGTAGTCTACATCACATTTCCTCTGAACCGTCTGCCATGGACAACGAAAAAATGTACCATCATCCATAAGAAATAATTCCCTTCGCAACTACAACAATACTTATCCCATTTTAGCTTCATGCCCAAATTGTAAGCCTTTTTGTTATTTAATATATACTTTACTTAATGTTGTTACTTACATACCAAATTGTTTTTCCATGTACAACATATGTCCCTTATTGATTTACATTCACATTTCCATATCCCTAGCACACATGTATCCCTAATGCTTCATGTATATTTGTCATGTTCGTATTTTCACTTCCAATATATTACTTTTTATTTTATTTTCTATTTCTTTTTAAACTTTTTCTTTCAGTTTTCTTATTTACTTTCATCGTTTATATGTAGACCGTCTTTGCTCAATCAAGTTGGGAAGTTGAAAGGATGATATATGTTTGAAGATTAGCATATGGTAGATGTGTTAGTTAGGAGGCATGATCATAAGGACCTCATGCTTGTCTAACTTATTCCAAGTATGGAAATGAAGTTTTACTATACACATAATTAGATTGCTTTGTAATCTACCTAAGTTGAGTCATAACCAGAGCATTTCTAGATCCAGTTACGATGCATAATGTTGTAACATTAACATTGTGAATAGGTGTTGACAAACATGATAACATCTGGTGTAGAGTAAATGAAAAATTATGGATGTGAGAAGTAGAATAAAAAATGCAACAGAGTAGAGTTTTGTATTTCATTGAGGTTTCCTCTTCATCATGTAGTCCAGTTCTACTGTGTAAAACCCTATATTTTAAACAAGATCATTTGCCTATGTCCATTGTAGTGGTAATGAAATGATCAAATTCAAGTGGTTTGTCGTATGCCTACTTTTGTGGTTATGAAATGATCAAATTGAAGTGGTTAGTCCTATGCCTACTTTTGTGGTTTCATCAACAAATATTCATCCTTATTCCAAGGCTACATTAATCCTTTTCATTTCGAGCATTTCTCTCTTTTTTTACCTTAGGTTGTATGGCATGTTGACTTAAATTATTCAATTAAAATTATAGCTAAGACTTAGATTATGGTTAATACTTAGAAAATTAAAAAAATAAATCACATAAAAATATACATCATATAAGATAGGTAATTTTCCAGTTCCTTCTAGCACATTTGATTAAGGCGTGTGTTTCATTTTCTAGGCAACCCGAGTTCAATACCCTTATAGTGTGTTTAGTTGGGAGGAGACACCAAAAAATCCAACCATGTTAAGGGTTGGTGCAACCCAGATCGGATGCAATCCCCGAGTGATCTTGATGGCTTAGATGCCTCTGGGTTGTAGTTTCTTAGCCAACAATTGAAATATTGACCCTCCAAGTGACAAACTTTTCTAACAATAGAGAAAAGAAAAATAAAATAGATTATATATATATATATATATAATAAATAATGAAAAATGCAATATTTTTATTTTATAATATCATATTAAGTGTGTTTGACTATAAATAGTCTATGAAAAATAATGAAAATGACTTGAGTGAAAATGAATATTTTTTTAAAAATAATTAAAATACTTCCTTATTTATTAAAAATAAGAAGGTGTTAACGTGTAAACGTAAAATGCAATAATAAAAAAATCACAAATACTATTAAATATATTTATGTTAAATTTTGCATATTCTTTATATGTTATTTTAAGAGAGTACATAAATATTCACACTTGGTTTATGCTAAGGCTTGCATTTTGTTCATATTCACGTGGATGTGAGAAATCATTTATAGCTTAATAAAGCTCATTGTGTGATTGATTGATATGAAAGTGAGTAAAAAGATTTTGGAAGAAGTTTGAATGGGTAAAAATATTAAAAAATACAATAAAAAGTTTGAAAAAGTTTGTAAGTCACACGAAACTTCATTTCCATGTAATATGTCATGTTTTTTTTTTTTTTTCATTGATTTTATATTTTTCTTCTCATTTTTTCAAACTTTCTTTGTGTGTGATATTTTGCGTGAATTTAATATTTTCATTCACACGATGTATCATTCATAAAATAAAAAAATTGTAAGTCACACGAAACTTCATATTATATTAGTTCTTCTTAAAATTTATTTTCTTGCTATACATTGATTATACATTTTTCTTCGCATTTTTTTATTCTTTCTTTATATTGTATTGCATGAATTTGATATTTTTATTAACACGATGTATCACTCATAAAATTACTTTTAATACAAAATATCATTATGCAACAAACTTCCTATATTTGTGACATGTTGTATAAGGTCAATATTTTCATTTGCGGTGTATCACACAAAACTTCATTTTCTTGTGATACATTGTGTTGTACTAAAATTTATTTTCTTGTTCCTGCAATATATTGATTTTGCATTTTCCTTTGTTGCATTTTCTGAATCTTTCTTTCCTTATAATTTATCATATGAACTCAAAGTTTTCATTCACACTATGTATTGCTCATAAAATTATTCTTAGTGCAACATATCACATTGCAACAAACTTTCTATCTTGAAGACACGTCGCATGAGATCAAGATTTCCTCCTTTACAGTGTATCGCATGAAACTTCATTTTCATGTGATACATTATGTCGCACCAGCATTTACTTTCATGTGATATTTTGATTTTACCTTTGAGATGATGGGTTTTAAATGTTTTTTTAAAGGGCATCTTAAACACAAAAAGTGTTTTGTTGAATTCATACAACTCCCATTAATATGTTAATGAAAACTCTAAAGTTGACCAATATGGTTGCCTAAGATCGCAGTAAAGTAAACTTTGGTACGATGTGATACATCGCATCAAACGAAACAAGTCTTTACTCGTGATACACCACCTCTCACCAAAGTTTACTTTCATGCGATTCATTGGATCACACCAAAATTTACTTTCGTACAAAACATCACATCACACTAAAGTTTAACTTCTTACGATACTTCGCATCACACCGCAATTTACTTTTGTGTGATACTTCGCATTGCACCACAAATTACTTTCGTGTGGTGCATTGCATTGCACCAAATTTTACTTTAACCACAAAACATCACATCACACCACAATTTACTTTCATACGATACATCATATCGCACCAATGTATACTTTTATATCTTCTCAAATCTAAAAGAGATCTAATACACATCAAACAAAATATTTTTCTAAATGCAATACACATAACATTGAACTATATATAAACTTTATAACAACATATTTTTGCACATTCATAAGAATTGCTAATATAAACGTTCTTTCGCATCTAGACATGTTATAACACCTCAGCAATTACAATGCATCCAAAATTATAATTATTTGAAAAATCTTACGAATATAAATAGAGTATTTTGAAATTGTTTTTTTAAATAATTTCTTGAATTTGAATTTTCGTACTTTAACAATTTTCGTACTATAACAATATTCAATGAATATGAAATTATAATTATTTGAAAGTAACAAATATTTTGCGCGTGCATAATTTTCATATTCATCTCATGTTTAGTTCACTTGAAGCCCCACGAGTCCGGGCAATAACCTTCAATGTCTGTGAAATTGGCACTTACGTAACTAATATTTTGTACTCGTGGCATATTTTCGCGTTTATCTTTCAAACATATCGTAGACTTTTGCAATTAAGTTTGGGATTAGTTTCTTTGAATGAGTACAAGATTATCTTCAATCCAACTTATTTCAATTGAAGTTTGACGTTAGATGCTTTGAATGACTACAAAAATATCTTGAACCTAATTTAGATTAAAAATTATATCTTGTACC
>JZKD02S2172638.1:139467-166569 GCA_000966675.3 Picea glauca
ATAGCTCAAAATAGTCAAAATCATGGAAATCGTCGGAATGCAACGAAACCAAAGCCAACCTATGAGAAATGGCTCATAATGATGGAATATGATCATCAATGCAATATGGACCCCACAATTCCTCTCAAATACCCCTGTACTCGCTCTAGCACTCATCTGGCTACTCTGGTCATCATAAATCTATGCCCTATGATGATGTCCCAAAGTTGGGACATTACACTCAGAAGAAGCCTTGACTCATTCCATTGAGAATCCCTGTGAACTTTGGCATAGAAAAATATATCACATTAAGTACAAGGCATTACCATATGTAAGAAAGGCAGTCACAGGCCTACCACAATTCAAGGTTGACCATGAACGTATGTGCACAAGGAAAGAACGTCAAGAACCCTTTCCCGAAGAGAGACAGTAAAGAAGAAGGAGTCCTAGAGCTCATTTACAAAGATGTATGTGGCCCAATGCCATCAACCTCCATGAGTGGGTATGTATACTATGTATCTTTTATTGGTGGATATTCTCGCAAAACCTGGGTTTACTTTTCGAAATCAAAAGATGAAGTGTTCGGTAAATTCAAGGAATTCAAAGCCTTGATAGTGAATCTCTATAAAATAAATATCAATATACTTAGGCCAGATAATGTAGGATAATACACCTCAAAATATTTTATAAATTTTTGTAAAGATGTCGGGATCAAGAGGGAGCTCACCACTCGCTACAATCCTCAACAAAATGGTGTAGCAAAAAGAGAGAACAAAACTATAATGGAAGCAATGAAGACTATGATCCATGATCAAGATCTTCCAATCCACTTATGGGCAGAACCATCAAGAACAACAGTGTATGCACAAAACATATTTTCCCATAGTGCACTTGGGTTCAACACCCCTGGAGATATGTTCTCTGAAAATAATGCAGAAGTAATCCATCTCAAAATATTTTTCTTTCCCATATTTCTACACGTTCCAAAAGAGAAGAGAACCAAGATGGACCCTTTAGGAAAGAAGGGAATATTTTTTGGATACTATGAGGTCTCTAAGGCCTTCAAAATATACATACCAGGTTACCATCATATTGAGATCAACAAATATGTAACCTTTGATGAATATTCAACACTCAATAAATCAAGAAGATGCCATCTTGAAGAGGTTCATGAAGAAGAACATGTGGCTCCCAAAGTTGTAGAACCAGTCAGGGAAGTCATAACTTTCCCTGATGATGAGATTCTAGAAGATCATGACATAATAGAATCTCAAGAACCTCCCCATATGACGATCTCCCACAAGAGAAATCCATCCTAGGAAAGGGAACTTATTCAATATGGAGAGAAGTATGGTGCCCCCGAAGGAACCATGAGACAAGTCAAGAAACCCAAGCCATTATCTAGTTATATGTCTTTGATGTGTTATCTCTTAGAGAAGGAACCTACTTTCTTTGAAGAAGCCATTCAAAAGAAATAATGGGCACATGCCATGACCGAAGAATACCAATCCATTATAAAGAATGATGTATGGGAAATAGTTCCCAAATCAAAGAGAAAGGACGTGGTATCTTCCAAATGGCTATACAAGAAAAAACATGTTGCTGATGGAAGTATTGTGAAATATAAATCAAGGTTTGTTGGTCGTGGATTTTCTCAAAAGGAAGGAAATGACTATGAATATATGTTTGCTCCTGTAGCTAGATACACTTCAATCAGAACCATCATAGCCCTTGCAACTAAGATGAAGTGGAAGTTACACCAGATGGAAGTGAAAATAACTTTCTTAAATGGTGTCATTGATGAAAAAGTGTATATAGAAAAACCTCAAGGATTCAAAGTAGAAGACAAAAATACTCATGTATGCAGATTGAAGAAGGCTCTGTACAGATTGAAACAAGCTCCTAGAGCTTGGTATGGAAGAATTGAAATTTTTTTGACGAGCTTGGGATTTACCAAGAGTAAAGAAGATTCTAACCTTTACTTCAAGGTTATGAATGATGAGCCTGTTATATTGATGTTGTATGTGGAGGAATTATTTCTAACTGGAGAAGAAAACCTCATCATTGATTGCAAGAAGAAGCTTGTTGCAAAATTTGAGATGAAATACCTTGGCCTAATGCACTATTTCTTAGGTCTTGAGGTTTGGTAGAGCCCAAAGAAGATCTTCCTTAATGAAGGGAAGTATGCAGTTGAAATATTGAAGAGGTTTGATATGTTAGAGTGAAAATCCATGAATACACCCATGGAAACAAAGTTGAAGCTTCGGGTTGACACTTCATCAGAATTGATTGATGCTACGATGTACAAAATTATCAATGGATCATTGATGTATTTGATCAAAACCAGACCATATATATGTTTTGTTGTGAACACCTTGAGTCAATTTCTGGTAGAGCCTAGACGTGTTCACCTGGTTGATGAAGAACATGCGATGAGGTACCTTAAGGGTACATTAGATTTTGGTATTATTTATAATGGAGATCATGACTTCAGACTGAGTGGTTATACCGATTTAGATTGGGATGGAAGTGTCTATGACAGAAAGATCACTTCATGATGTTGTTTCAGTATGGGGTCAACCATGATCTCATGCCAGAGTAGGAAACAATCAAAATTTCTCTCAGCATGAAAGAAGCATAATACACTGTTGCATGTTCCGCCAATTTTGAAGCCATATGGATTCGGAAGTTGTTGGCAGATCTATTCGATCTGAAAATGGAAGAAACCATGATTCTATGTGATAATTAGAGTTGTATAAAGATGACAGAGAACCCTATGTTCCATGACAAGTCAAAACACATAGAAATCTGATATCATTACACATGTGATATGGTGCAGAGAGGAGCCATAAAGCTACAGTATGTTAGCACGAATGAACAAGTTGCAGATGTGTTGACCAAGCCTTTGTCTCATGTAAAGTTTGATCACTTTTGAGATAATGTTAGTGTGGTCTGAAAGGACCTCCCTTGAAAGGGGGAGTAGTGTTGATGTCATCTGTGTGCTGAAGATTTCCAGCTTCGTGATGATGTGGTTGGGATGCCATCCTTATGCTGAAGATTTCCAAGTTTGTGCTAATGTTGTTGTGATGCCAACCTCGTGCTGAAGATTTCCAGCTTCATGTTGATGTTGTTGCGATGCCAGCCTCGTGCTGAATATTTCCATCTTCATGTTTATTTTGTTGAGATTCTAGCTTTGTGATGAATATTTCCAGCCTCGTGTTGATGTTGTTGAGATGCCAACTTCATGTAGAATATTTCTAGCCTAGTGCTGATGTTGATGATGCTCCAACCTTTGCCATGTGATGCTAATGTTGTTGATGTTGTATTAGACTTGTGTTGTTATTTATGATGATGATGTATTAGTTTTATACTAATCCATGTTGATGCAGATGATGATGATGTCATTCCAACTCCATGTTGTGGATGATGACATTGATGATGAGAAAAAATTTCGATGATTTACAGATATGCCAGTCAGTGTTCCAGATGATGTTGATGTTTCTTCCCTCTCTCTCTCTCCTGATGATGTTGTAGAATAAACTTCTTTTTAAGGGGGAGTGTTGAAATATTGTAACTGCAAAGAGTATTCTATTTATTATTGAGTTATTATTCATTAGATGAATCCCCTTTTGTGGATTGATCATGTCGGGCATTGTTATTGACCAAATCCCCTTTTGTGGATTGGTTAAACCCTAAATATAATATGCAAATTGAGAAGTCAGCCCCCAGTATAATTAAAGTGGTTTTAACCACTAAGAAGACAAGTCGGACCTGCCCAGTGAAGAGACACCTTTCCAACACCTGCCAACCATTATAAATAAAGGAAGCCAATGCCTCATTCTCACTCTCGATCATTCACTCATCTAGTGCATAAGTTTTGGCAGCTGCAGTTGGGATAAGAAGGAAGAGAGAGGCACATTTCTCAGTGTTGGATATTCTCTAGTGTTTTGGTTTATTGTCTTTTCATTGTATTGACCATCTATTAAGGAATTTTTTGTTGGGTTTTCTCCCCCATGAGGGTTTCCCAAGATAAATGTTGTGTATCTTGTCATTGTGTTTCTCTCAGTGATCCTACCTATACTATGGTTATCTATTAAATTGAAAATAAACCTAATAATAGCTTAAACCTTAACACATAATCTTGTATATGCGACTTACAGTGGAGAGAGTCGTGTACATCTCCAAAAAGGTGACTTTGTTGCTTGTTTTTCATCCTTTTTGAAGATCTGTTTAAACTAGTTGGGGGTTATTTTTTGGGGAGTTTGGTTCCAAAGTTTTTTGTGGCATATAGGAGGTTGGTAAGACCTTAAATTTTAATGGATTTTTTTTTTTATCCATTTTTTTCTCCCTTTTATCCATTGGATTGCATCACTATAAGACAACTCTTGTTCTCGAGATCTCAATTTCGTGGTTGTTGTTCTGGTCATCTTTGAAACTTGAGTTTGTATATGAGTTTCAAAATTTTATTTTGTGATTTACTTTGTTTTTAAAACACAAAATATTTTTTTTTTGTTTCTTTTAGCATCTTTTGTTAGTTTTTTCTTTGGTAAAAAGAAGAAAAAAAAACAAAAAAAAAAAACTAGTTTTCTGCTAGTTAGGTCTCTTTCTTTCTTTGCATTGTTTTGCATTGTTATTTGAAAAAGAAAAATATATTGGCATAGGATTTTGTTTTCTTCTCATATTGAAATAATTTAGAAGGAAAATAAAAAATAACATCCTTTTGTTTGCTTCTTTCCCTTTTCTCAAAAGGTTGCATCGTGCATTTTTGCATCAGAAAGAGAAAATATTGCATTTCAAGGTTTGAAAGATTGTTCATGCATTTTTCTTTTTTGAAAATATTTTTCATTGGAGAATTAGTGTAAAGTTTTCTTTGCAAGTGTTCTTATAACTTTCATTTTTTCAAGAGTATCAAACAACATTAGTTTCACTTCCATATCATTTGAGTAAAAATAACCAATAAAATGAATGTTAAACTTAAATTTGACTTGACTTTGTTTCTAGGGTTTGTAAAGAAGTTTAGGGTTAGTGCATCAGATTAGGATTCAAGAGATAACTCTCCAAGGCTCGTAAAAAAACATAAGAGTTTGATCTAGGGAGTGCAAAACCCAATTTCGTATAAGTATATTCAGGATGTTCCTCTAACATGGGATTCAAACACAAGGTTGTCGTGCAAAGGCGAGCCAAGGAGATAACCCCTTGAAATCTTAATTGAGTGTAGTGGAGAGATAATATATTGGGTTTTTTTTTCTAAAGTGATACTGACACATGTGGTGTTAGTTGTCTGCAAATTTTGAACCTGGTTGAGGTTTTCTTGAAGTGATACTGGCCATCTCGGCGTCATTCCTATGGAATCTTTTGACCTAGTTTGATATTTTTTGAAGTGACACTAGCCTTTTTGTAGACAATCCTCTGGAATACCTTGAAGCTTAATTAACCTTCCCATAAGTTCAATCCTAACTATCAAATATACCCCCCATACACTAAATGTGATTTGGCGACCTTAGTTTCTTTTCCTAGGTATCACATAGGTGATTGTGGGAGGTTTCTTGTGGTACCTAAGGTAGGCATTGTATCACGCTATATATATTGTTGGAGGGTTCCCCATGAAGCGAGGGTACTTGCATAGGAAAAGGTTGGTTAGTGGAGGCCGTGGTAACTACTTATCACTCCTTTGTTTGTTGGTTCACAAGACTTAATCAACTTGTGACTTCATCTAGAAGGTCCCTTTCCACTTTTTCATTACTTTGGACTCAGGACCTTATCCACCTGGGATGAAGTTTTGGAGAATTTTTTTGTTTGTAATGTTTCTCTTAGGATCTTATAGTGGAGTGTTGATTTGTATAGTTGGCCTTTGGTTCTGTCCATATTACCTATTTTGGATCATTTATTCAAGGAGGTCAACCAACTGCTCCATTGGTCAGGAAGAAATTTTGTTCTTTCTATTGAAAGTGTGGAACAACCTTCTAGAAGGGGTTTTTATACCACTAGATCACTAGAGTCATTGTGTGAGACTTTTTTGGACATGAACAATCTCGCAAGGGACGAACCTATGCATAAGAGTGTCATGGCCAAATTTCTTGAGGACATCAACTAAGGGACCCCTCCCAAAGGGGATTCTTGTGCTTTTTCTCTTTCTAGAAATGTGGGTACCTCCTTGATGGCCACTTTGAACATTCATGGGTTGAATGTTGGACTACCCGTTTGGTTTTGGACCAATATGAATGCCCCAAATTCTCTTGATTCTTATCAGATATTCACCTTATGTCATGGGCATCATATGGATGTCATCCTTTACATTCTGCATCCATGAAGTCTACACCTTCTCCTTCTCCCTCTTTTGATGAAATTCTAGCTACTAGTAACCAGATGTCTAAAAGGAAGAGGAAGAGTAAGAAGAATAAATCACCAACCTTTTTGAGTCATGTTGCAGACATGCCACAAGCCATTGCTAGTCATGTTTGGGGCACGAGTCCATTCCAGTCCTTGAAATTCAACTGGCGTCCAGTTACCAACCTATTCTAGTCATGTTAGATTTATGTCAATAACCTCTATGAGTCATGTTGAAGATGAGAAACCAACCTATGTGATTCATGTTGGGAGAAAAAGTCCAGTCACTGCAAGTCATATTGGAATTCATTTTCCATCCTATGCTATTCATGTTGGAGTTATGTCAACAACCTCTACGATTCATGTTGATTATGAGCAACCAAACTTTATTGGTCATGATGGGAGAAAAATTTGAGTGAATGCAAGTCATATTGGCATTCGTTGTCCATACTCTGCGAGTCATGTTGGGGGAAAAAATATAGTCACTATAAGTCATACTGGAATTAGTTCTCCAACCTCTGTGATTCATGTTCAGAAAAGAATTCCAGTCACTCCAAGTCATAATATTGGAATTAGTTCATCAAAATATGTGAGTCATGTTGGAGATCTACAACCATCCACTGCTAGCCATGGTAGGGGAAATAAACCAACCACTTCAAGTCATGTTGGGGGCATTGATATTGTTGAGAAATCTAGACAAATATGACGTAAGCCCAATTTCCCTTGAAATATTTGCAAGGGAGATCACCCTACTCATTTGTGCCCTACTATGTACATGGTATGAAGAGTGTGGTCCTTGTCTAAAGGCCCTTCTAGTTATGAGTCATATTCAGTTTCCAAACAATCTATTCAATCATTGGTTGTTGAAGTGGTCTCACTGATGCAATATTCAGCCGATACCACTCTCATTTTGGGGGGTGATGCATATCTTGACCATGATGTCTCGCATCCTATTCAAAAAATCATTAAGAAAGTGATCGTACCATTGCAATCTTCGACCGATCCCAATATTCTCTTGGAGAGTAACTAGTCTACCAAAGTGGTCTCATTGATGCAATCTTCAGCTGATCCCTCTCCTCTTTTTTGGGAAGTGATGCATCTTTCGATTATGTATTTAACATTTCTAGTTCAATACCTTCTAACCAAGGGGGAAATCCACTCTCTTTGATTTCGCTCCCTTCATGTCTTGGGATGGTTTCTTTTGATTGGAATGATCTTGTCGAGTCTCGTCTTTCTTCTTTTGTACCTTTCCAGATAATGGTTAAAGTTAGTTCAATGGGAATTTACCGATGTATTGTAGACGAAGGATCCTTTGCAAATATTTTATCTGTTGATACTGAGAGGGGGGTGACTCAATATCAATTATAATTTAGCACCTTTTAAAAACTTTAACTTTTCAATCAAATAAATTCATCCCAATATAGAGTAAATAGAAGAATAATAAATACACAGGTAACAACATATTTAATGTGAAAATAAACCACAAAATGTTTTTCTTATACAAAAAAATGATTACATTCCTAGGAAGCTACAACTTCCAATATTCTCCAACTCCAAATTGAAGGAGGCACCAACCCCTTGATTTACAGGAACCAACCTCAAGGAAGCTACAATTCTCTAGATTCTCCAGTTCCAACTTGAAGGAGGCTGCAACCCCCTTTCCTTTCCCCTTCCTTCCACCCTCAAATATGTATATAAAAGAATCAACATGTCACTGTCATTGTCACTGTCACTGTCACTATCTCTGTGACTATTATTTATACATCATCATCATCAAAATGGGTCCACATAGATATCCTAGGTCCACATGGGTCAACATATAAATCCCAACAACCACATAAAAACCTGTGCCAATCATGTGCCAAAATATCTAAAATATGAGCCTCACAAATTGGGTCCACATAGAGATCCTCGGTCTACATGGGTCCACATATAAACCCCAAAAACCTCATAAAAATATCATGACAACATCACAACTTCATAGTAGAGCATACACCAACATCACAACCTTATGACAACATCACAACCTTATAACATACCTTTAAAATAACAAAGACCTTAAGAGAATCCTTTGGACTTATCTTGCACACTAGAAGACACCCCAAACACCTTGTGCACACCTCATACTTTTTTGGTTTCACTAAAAATGCAAAAATCTATCATGTGTTTATAATAATTATGTCCCCAAGAATTAGTTGAGCCGACCTCAATTTTTTGGCTGGGTTGTTGGATGGAAAATTCATATCTCGCCATTCCTAAGGAGTTAGAGGGACTTCCATATACCTTTGGAAATATATCACAATAATATTCCAAACCATGTAAATTGTGCTTCCATTTGATTTATTTATGTAGGGTAAAAATTCCCTCAAATATAGGGTATCCAAATTGACCACAAATAATTCTTTCAACAATCTGCTTCTTGCAATACTGATCTTGGACATCGATAGGATTATTCACTTGATTGTAAAGGATTCTTGACCACACATCTGGGGCATCTTGTGGCCTTATTAAAATAATCTTCCTATGAGTCCCATGCTTAAAGCTACACCATAAGGGGACCACTTTGGAGACTCCTTCAAGTAAACCCATAGGCTTCTTCATGTTGATCACCAATGACTGACTTTGAGATTAACGAAAACATTGTTCAACAATATACCCCTTTTTCATTGATGAAAACATTCATGCTTCCCCTATAATCATGCTCACGATCTTTCTCTCCCCCTTTGACATCAATGTCAAAGGGTAACTCTTCTCTTTGGTGTTGTTCCCCCTAAATTCATGACACTCAATAGTATTTCACCATTATTTTCATTCTTATCCTTTTCTTCCTTTTTATAGTCCTTGGAGCTCTTTTGTGTGGCTTCAATCCTCTTTCTCTCCTACTTGTCTAGGATGTATATGTTATTTGGTATTCATGTTGTTGTTGCAACCAATCTTCTTGAGTCTTCTTCTCTGATTTCACATATTCGAGAATCAAACTTAAGATTGTGTCCCTAATCACATATTTTACTAACACTAAGGAGATTATGCTTCAAATATTCAACCAGTAAGACATTTGTTACTTTTACATTTTCAATTCCAAGTATCACTACACCTTTTCCAAGTATTTTGATAGAGGAGTCATTTCCAAATGCAACACTGCCACTTTCTCCTTTTTTTAAGATGATGAATTTTTTTTGGTCTCCAATCATGTGTGTGGAGCACCCACTGTCTATGTACATTTTTTATTCTTTATTGTCAAGAAGCATTACTAATTGGCAATCTTCCTTGTTTGGGTTCTCTTTCCTTTCCCATACTGTAGGTGGTTTTATGATAGGAGCATCTTCTTTCATATTTCTGCAATATCATGCTTTGTGACCAAGATTATTGCATTTGTAGAATACAATGTTCTGATCCATCAGTGGATCAAATAGATTGTAATTTATGTTGACAAATCCATGAGAATTTCCAGATGTACTATTTAGATGATTGTCCTTTGGATATCCATAATTTATGTTTCTCATATAGTTGTTTCTTGCATTGATTTTACAGTGAATTTCTTTGTGTCCAAAGTTTCTGCAAGCATAACAATGACCAAGAAAAATACTCTCATACCTAGTAGAAAAGGACCTTCTTGGTGTCTCGGCCCTTCTAAATTTTGATCTTCTATTCTAGCTAGAGGTGTCATGTTCTTGTTGTTTTTCAACTCCCTCGTGTTTTTTAATTCCACTTCTTAAGGCATTTGCATGTGGTTTCTAGAATTTCCGTCATCTTCCCTATCTATTTTATCTGTGTCTGTTGTCTCCAAATTGTTGTCATATCCAATTCCTATCTTATTAGTAGAGGATCTTTGTTTGCTAAGAATTTCATCTAATGTTTTTGTACTTCTTTCAAATTTTTTGTAGTAATTGAACTTTTCAGTTGTCAACATCAACTCTTTTCTTTTGTGATCCAATTTTGTTTTTAATTTCTCATAATCTTCAGTGTTCTTGGCTTTATCTAACTTTTCTTTCAAGCTATCAATTGTCTTTTCAAGCTCACGATTCTCTTCTTCACAATTTTTCAATTAATTTTTTAACTCTATATTTTTGTTTCTGTGCTTGATATTTTCTTCTCAACATGCTTCAATTTTTCATGATTTTCTTCATCTTCCTGTTCATTTTATGTGATGTCTTTTCTTCCCTAGAAAGATTCTATGTTTGTTTCTTTTGTTTCTGCATCAAACTCTTCTCCACAATTGATTTCATCTATTTTAGAATTTTTTTTGTCATCACTCTGAGTTTATTGAGTTATGAATAGAAATTCCCTTACTTCCCTTTCTTATCCATTGCTTTCAACTGGAGAATTGTTGTTCTCCTGAGAGTAAAGGCTCTTTTTATGGTGGAAACTTTTTTTTCTTCAAAAAGACATTTCTTAACATAGTGTCCTATTCTACCAGAATTGAAGAATTTAAAGGTAAATTACCTTTGTATTTTTTAGTTCCCCTCTCGAACCTCCTTACAAAATATGATTCTTCTTCATTTGATTCATCACCTGGTATTTATTCTACCTTATGTTATTTATTCCCTATTTTATTCATGGATTTAAAAACTGCTTATCTGTTTAGCTGTCCATTTTATGTATATGTTCTCATTTCGTATTCTATGAGGGTCCTATGTATCTCATTCATTTTCATTTTGGTCAAATCCCTAGTTTCTTCAATGGACGAGACCTTGGAATCATATCTCAAAGGAAGTGATATCAACACTTTCTGCACAACCAAGATTCTTCAACTTCTTCTCCTAATCCTCTGATGGCATTGACAACTTCATCTACTTTGAGTAAATAGGTTGCAATATCTTCTTTTTCATTCATTTTCAGATTATCAAACTATGCTCTATGTCGTTGAAACTTGACCAACTTCACTTTTGGATCGCCCTCGTAAATATTTTAAAGTTTATCCCAAACCTCTTTAGCTATGCTACAACCCATCACCTTACTAGAAAAAATTGGTGTCAATCCACTTATGATCACATTCCTAGCCTTTGAATTACAACTCATTGATTTCTTCTCATCTGGGGTAGTTGGAGTATTTTTCAGAACTTTATATCCATTGACAATTGAGAGTCATATATACACTCCTAAATTTGTCATGTACGTTTGCATTTTGTTGCTCTAGTATGCATAATTGTTTCCATCAAATGGCGGAATCCCATTTGAATGTGGCCTTCCATTTTTTTAACAATCTTCCTTTCAGTGATTAGACTATGCTCAAGCTAACCTTCTCTAATACCAATTGTTGATAATTAGCACGGGGGGGGTGAATCAATATCGGTTATAATTTACCACCTTTTAAAAACTTTAAATTTTCAATCAAATAAATGCATCCCAATATACAATAAAGAGTAGAAGAACAAATACACATTGCACAATAGATTTAGCATGGAAATAAAACACACAATGATTTTCTTATATAATAACAAGATTACATTTAGAGGAAGATACAAATTCCAAGATTCTCCAGCTCCAACTGGAAGGAGGCACCAACCCCCTGATTTAAAGGCACGAACTTGAAGGAAGCTACAACTCCCTAGATTCTCTAGTTCCAACTCGAAGGAAACCCCAACCCCCTTTCCTTGCCCCTTCCTTCCATCCTCAAATATGTATATAAAAGAATAAACTTTTCATTATCACTATCATGGTCACTGTCTCTGTCACTATTATTGATACATCATCATCATCAAATAGGGTCCATATAGAGATCATAGGTCCACATGGGTCCACATATAAAACCCAACAATCACATAAAAATATGTGCCAACTATGTCCCAAAATATCCAAAATATGAGCCCCACAAATCAGGTCCACATAGAGATCCTAGGTCCGCATGGATCCACATATAAACCCCAACAACCTCACAACAACATCACAAAAACATCACAACTTCACATTAGAGCATACGACAACATCACAACCTTATGAAAACATCACAATATTATAGCATACCTTAAGAATACAAAAGACCTCAAGAGAATCGATTAGACTTCTCTTGCACACTAGAAGACACCCAAAACACCTTGTGCACACCTCAAAATTGATCTCTTTCTTATTTTCACTAAAAATGCAGAATTATATCATGTATTCAAGGTAATTCTATCCCCAAAAATTAGTTGATCCGACTTCAATTTTCTGGCTGGGTTGTTGGATGGAAAAATTTGTATCTCCTTATTCCTAGGGAGTTAGAGGTACTTCCATTAACTATTGGAAAGTTCTAGGAATAATCTTTCCAACCATGTAAATTGTGCTTCCTTTGAGTTATTTATTTAGGGTAAAACTTCCCTCAAAGATAGGGTAACCAAATTGACCACAAATAATACTTTCAACAATCTCCATCTTGCAATCTTGATATTGGACATTTGTAGGCTTCCTCACTTTATTTTAGGGGATTCTTGACCACACTTATGGAGATTCTTATAACATTCTTAAAAGTGTCTTCCCGTGAGGGTCATGCTTAAAGATATGCCATAAGGGGAACACTTTGGGGACTCCTTCAAGTAAACCCATATGCTTCTTCATGTTGATCACCGATGACTGAATTTGACATCAATGAAAACACCATTCAACATTATCCTCCTCAACTTGGAAATTTTTGGGTTCTCTCAAGCTTGTGTTAGCTAGTAGTGAGTTGTTGGCTTTCGACAGAAGACCCAGTGAATGTTTCGATATTCTTCCACAATTTCCAATCACGTTAGGTGGGAAGATTTTCCTAATCGATCTGTTAGTGGTTCTAGGCCCTTTAGATTTCAATATGATTCTTAGGCATGGTTATGTTTATGTTATGAATGTTGTGGTGTCTATGTTCTTTTGTGTGATGCATTTTCCTCACAACGGAAGTATTGTCACTATCGATCGAATTTCATCTGATAATCACCATCCTAGTTCGAATTTAGTTCAGGTTTCTCCTTTGTTTGTTCCTAGTGTTTGAGTCAAATCTTCCTCTCCTTGGGTAAATTATGTGGCATCATATCCTTGGTGTTCAGTTGCTTCTAAGAAGGATATTTAAAATGATGTTGACCTTCTCAAGACAAGGTCTCAACGATTGATAAGGTGTTGTATCCAATGGATTCATGTAATCCTTTCCTTTACCCTTTTGGCCTGAGTAATATGGAATTTCCTCTTGAGTTCAATCTTATTGTTTGTGAGACCTTGAGTCTTGGTATTTGTGTGTTGTTTATCCTTGGTTTCATGGATGTTGAGTTGCTTCAAATGAAGTTGTCCTTGAATATATGATTATGGATATTCCACCTCTTACTGAGATGGAAGCTTTACAGGTTGGTTACCAAAGAAACCCTTGGCCTGATCCTAGCAATGGGATCTAAATGGAGAACTAATATGCATAAACCCCAAGGTTGTGCAGTCCTCTATACATATTACATCTTTAGGGTTTCTTGTTTTCAAGTTTCGTATCCCATAATACTTGTTTTTATCAGAGGTTTCTATATTGGTGTTTTTATCAGAGGTTTCTATATTGGACTTGTTAACTTCCGTGTGAGTGTTTTTGGTATTATATATAAGACTTTGAAGACATTTTTATTTGGTACCTTTTCTTCCATGTTGATCTATTCTTACAAGTAATGATCTCAAAAATGGCATATAGGTTAGATTTTCTCCTTCATGCATTATTGCATTATCCATTTCTTGTTTCATTTTTCCTTAGAATCAAACCCACTGAGTTGCGAAACATAACCTTATTTTGTGTTTAGAAATGTTGTAATTCATGTGGTAGAGCCTATCGTTCATGGTGTTAGCACTCTGTAATTTCCATAGGTTGTATAAGAAAAGACATAGGTAACTACCAAACCACTTTGGAAGCTGGGATCTAGCCCTGCCAACTTCAGAGAGGGATCTCTCTATAGGATTTATATTTGTTTGAGTTTAGAGTGTTAGGATAGTTATGACAATTTGACGTTTGTTTGTTTGTTTGAAATATTTGGCTGAATGAATGCTTAATTTTCCATTGGGATATGGGGTCTATATTTAAAGATAAGGATATGTTTAAAATTTTATAAGGTTTTCTCTATAGGGAAGGGTAGTAAAATTATTTGGATCTAATTAAATTAAATGAAGTGAATAAGAGAAAAAAAAGGGGGAAATCCATTAAGTAGAAGAGTAGTTAAGAATTATTTTACTTAATTTCAGATGAAAAACATGAAGATCATTGAAAAACTAGAGACTTAGTATAATGGAATAAATTCTATTCTTTAACTTTCTTTGAATGATTAGAAGTGGAAACATGTGCAATGAGTACAGAGAATGGAAAAAACATTTGACAAAGAGAGAAATCACATCACCAACATTATGACATGAGAATCCTGTGAATAAGCCCCTTTTCTTACTGGTCAATCCTTTGAAAATTTACACAATAGATTTTGGATGAAAAAATCAACCCATAATACTTATAAGACAGAAGTATTTATACAACTATTTACAATAGATATTGTCATAAATGATTAGGATATTTTGGAGGAATATCTAACTAACTAAATCTCTAAATACAAAAATATAGGAATTTTGTAGATTTGCTCGGATCTCTGGTGTCGATTTGGTGGAAGTGGTTGATGACTTATTTGTTTGACTCTGGCTAGTTGTTGTTCCTTTCTAGCTAGAACAAAAAATCTGTCTTTACTCAAGTAATGCACATAGCTCTTCCCACCTCTTTTTACTTGGGATGGAAATATTTAGTAATTTTATTTATATTTTATCCATCTCTGTGTATTTGGAAAAAGTAGGATTTCTGATGAATATATGCTTGATTGCATGTTGAATTCTTAAGTCAAGATGTAGTGTCTCCAGGAAACATTTACCAGTGATGCTTCCCTGTATCCCTGCAAAATTTGAATTGTCTTTTTCCATTGTGTTCAAATTTTGTTTGTAGTCAGGCATAGTGATCAATTTGTCATTCAGTACTAACAATCTAGGCAACCCTTTCTTGTGTAACACCTCAAGTTTATTGAAAAACCTCTGCACACCTATGTCCATCACTTGATGTTTTTCTTCCAACTGCAACATTAGGCCTTTCTTGGTCAGAACCTTCTTGATCTCAAGGATTGTTTCAGTTCTATCCTCAATCTTGAATTCTTCTAAATCCTATTTCTTTTTGGATTTTAGAAATATGATGAGCTCTGTGGCCTCTGTTGGTCTTTCTCCCAATTATTCCTTAATGATTTCGATGGATTCTCTATCTTTCTGCACTAATTCTTACTACTAAAAAATGATTTGTATGGAGGGCCAAATTTCTGCCATGGATTTGTTGATATCTATCCATATGTTTTCCTCATCTTGGGCTAAGGTACTTTCCATGGAAGTATCCTTCCCTAATTATTGTAATTGTTGGTTGAGCCTTTGAGACTTGTGCATTTCTACCCGATGAATGACCTGGAACATTGATTTCAATTCCTGCAATGTATTTACCTATTCCTGTAATTTTCTGATTTCTTCCCCTTGTATGGACATATCCTCCATTTATTTTACAAGTTTATCAGAGGCCTCTCATATTTGTATTGGGATTGTTGATGGAATTACTGCTAGAATTGTTGTTGATGTGGACCCTTCTGCTGTTTTGATTCTTGTCAGAGGCACTACATCCAGTGGGATCATGTCCAACTGCACATTTTTCTCTTTTTCTTTTATCAGTTTATCTATTTCTTCTTCCATTTCCCTTATTTGTGCATGTTTTTCCATGATTAACTTTAACATCTCTTCTTTTTTGGCTTTCAGTCTCAGCCACTTCTTTGGTTTGTGAATCTTGTGTAGCTGGAAGCTTCAACTAATTTCTAAGAGATTCTATATCAACATTTTTATTCTTTATCAACTGCTCTGCTGCTTTGACATTTGTTGGATCATACCCAATCTTAAGAATCGACTCTTCCAATGATTTTATTTTGTTATCCTTGGCCAAAGAAGAGATATTCTCGAGATTTAATTGGGACTTGATATTATTTAGGGATACCTACAATTTAGAAGAATTCATTGAGGTATTTTTCAATGTTGAGAATATCATTTCTCCTGTCTGTCTATGCATATCCATCTGGTCCACTGGATGGACATCTTTTACATCAAATTCAAAAGTAGTATTTTTGTAATCTATAGGTGTTCTTGGATGGGTAACTTGTTCTTGTAAGAATTTCATTTGCATTCTTCCTCTTTCTATCTCAAAAGATGACAACAATCTGTGTTGAGCAGTAGAGGTCTATTTCCAAAATTGAGTGTATGTGTTGTTGTTGAGGAGATCATTCCTTTGCTTGATCTGTTTATATTTGTCAAAAATGTTTTACTCTTTTTTCCCATGAGATGATTCAGCTGTCAGAGTAGTGTCTGGGTTTCTTTGAGATGATGGTGATGATGGAGAACCTGTAAACATACTTTCTGAATGGGTTGAAGAGTGTGGTCCCTCCAAGACTATGGTGGACTACATTTCTCCCTCCTTGAGTAAATATGTTGTATGACTGGTTTTAGCCCTCTTTTTGTATACTTGAAAATCCTCACCTGATACCTCTATGACTAAAGGAGAAACTTCCTTCCTTGATCTCTTCTCTTCTTTATTTTGGGGTGTATTAATCTGTGAAGTGGTTACAAAGACATGATGTTCCTCTGGTTCTTGCAATGTGTTCTCCTACCACTCTGTCTGGTTCATGTATCTTTCCACCTATGGCCTATGTGTGTGTACATAAGGAGTTCTATTTTGTTTGGTTATGAGTTCAGAAATGACACCAAATGGGTCACATTCCCAAGTGAAACTGAGAGGAAACCTCATTTGTTTCAAGAGGCTATCTGCTTCTTCTCCTATTGATCTTTTGTTGCTAATGAAAGGGCCAACCTAAGTCTTGATTCTAAGTTGGGATTTATTCTTTGCTGCAACAAAATGAACCTCATTAGAATTTACCATTTGCCTTATGCACTCTAGTGCAAAAATCCTCATTGGGAGGTATTTGGGAAATATGTCTGATTGATAAAATGGAAACATGTAGACCAGAATTGAAGAGTATCTGAACATCCCTTCAGTTGGAAACTTGAATAAATTCTCATGAATACTATCAACCAGAAATTGACTGAAGTTGAACTTAATGGAAAATCTTTCTTCTGTAGAAAATATGGATAGAAAACCTAAAATAGGCTCATCTACCCATTCGTCTGAGTAATAACCTAACAGGTAAGAAATAATGGATATGATCTGGTTGGATTTGACATGGAAGATGAGTAAGGTGGATTCTTCTTGGGAAATTGGGCATGTTCAGGGAGGAATATCTCAAAGATCTAGGCTCTTTGCGGGAAAGTCAGTTTTTGGTATAGGTTGTTTAGGGATTAAACAAAGAATGGGATGGTTAAGTCATTTCTAGGGATCTGCAACTTACGGTTGATGGCTTTGGAGGTAACTGTGAACAATGTTTCACCGGAGGAGGAGGAAATGTCTCTTTAGCCAGGCAAGTAGCTGGCTTGGCATCTAAGAGAAAATTTAGGTAAGTGGTGAGTCTGAGGAAACATATACAGAGGGAAATTGGACTCCCAGATCCCAATTTCATCACTCTGGTCGAGAAAAATGTCTTTCATCCAGGAGTGCAATTCAAAGAAGTCAAATTCGCACCTCAACTCTATGACTTTGTAATCCTTATCTGCTAGAGGGATGTGGTCTAGGTTGACAGGAGGGGGAATCATTGGGTTCTCATATGTGTCTACAGGTTTAACCTTAGGGGCCATAATTGATAGAGTTTACAATAAAACAATGGCATAATTGTATTACCCGGAGAAAAGATTCGTCTGTTTACAGTGAGAGTTGGTGGTGGTCAATTTGCCAGCTTGGTTCGACATGGTATCCACGATGTATTTCTTGGAAAACGGTGTAGCAGGATGTAAAATGGGGTTTTAATTTATACATCAGATACCCGTTATGGCGCAAGGTTGTTACAGGATGGTTAACGGTCACGGGGAATTCTTTAATTGACTAACGAGTATGTGGAGTAGGACAGATGGCATGTAGTGATAGGATTGTGATGGTGGGGAGAGGTGAGTGGTATTGGGTTTTGGTTTGGTAGATTTTAGAGGGGGGTAGTCAGAGGTAAGTGGAAATAGGAGGGGGGGGGTTCTGAAATGCTAAGGACGCGCCATGTTATATGGGATCGACGTGAGAAAAAACACTTTTCGGAACCCCCCCCGACCCCCCTCCCCACCGTTAAAGGTAGATAGGTCGGGGGGGGATGATTGAGTATTGTTGATTTGGGAAAGGTGGATGCCACCGATGGAGATTTATGCAGAGATTAAGAAATACAAGACAAAATGTCTTGTCTACTTCAAAACTTTGGATACAAATATGCACCATAAAGCACCAAGCTTGCATTTTTGAACAATTTACATTATAATTTTATTTCCCTATGCTATAATAACAAAATTTAATCAACTAAGGGTGTATTTTGAAATGAAAACCCCTTTCAATTTTCTTGATACAAAAAATCACCTAACTTATTTCCTAACCTAGGCATCTAATACATTAATCTAGCTTAGATTCTTGGATTAATTATTCATCTAACCTACCTACATTGGCCAAGATTAGACAATTTGAACAAATTTATTCTCTAACCTATCAACAACAAATTTAAAATGTGTGATCATGATTAGATGGTATGATTCAAACTTATTTTCTTTTGATGGGGTTTTCTTGTTTTTTCTCTTTTTTCTTTTATACCCTCTTTTCATTTTTTACTATTTTTTATCTTTTTCTTTTTCTTTTTCTTTTTGGAAATCATTTGTAGAACGAAATATTATTTACAATGTAAAATGACTGGAGGAAAAAATTTCAATCACTAGGTGATACTAAGAAATATATGGTTATAACACATGGGTTCCCTAGTTATAACCATGTTCGCAGTTTGAAACCCATGCTGAAATAATTTCATAGGCTCGAGAGCCTTGTTTAGTCCCGCCATGACTTTGCATTGAAGCCTCATATCTTCTTCTTAATAGTTTTTCAAACGATACTTGTGGGGCTCTCTCATTTATGTGTCGAGTTGTATTTTCATTGAATATTGACCTCGAGCATGTTTTGGGCCTAATTCCAGTTTCAACTTGTTCTTATATAGCTAGTTGTATATGCATTCTTGAAAAATTTACCAACCTTCCAATACTATCCTTTGCAATTTGGCACCTGTATCACTGGAGGAAATTTCCCCCCGAGTGTCCATATCCTGCACATGTTTTCCTTTCATTGAGCATAGGTATGTTCCTTGCGCTTGGAACTAGTTTTCTTTCCCATGAAAATGCATTTCCTCCATTATATCATAACATTCTTTTATTCCTTTTTAGGTTTTATAATATGGAAAAAGAACAAAAAACCCAAAAATTAGGATGGGAATGAGTCTCATTTTTTATATGGAAACTACTTATGTCGCCCTTTAACAAAACATGATATTATGAGTCTTTACCTCATTAATGGGTTTAGTATGGATTTAGGAGGCCTTATTTCTCATTTTTTGAGCATTATCTCCTCTGGCTAGTTATTCTTCCAGTCATATAGAGTGTTCATCAATACCTCTAGTGTCACAAACATATCTTAGTGTATATTCAATGCTTCCCAAGTCACATTTTGTGTCATGTTTCCGTTCAAGGGAAGTCATGCTATGTCATCCATTCTACAAAAACCTTTGAATTTTCAAGTTGGCTTTCCCGTATCAGTCAAGTATTGCTCAGTATCACAAGTATATGTGTCTCTCATTCATGCTAGTACAGAAGGTCCCTATTGAATTCTTGTTGGTGGGTCTGCTCTTATTGACCATGACACATCACTCTAAGAGTATGACCTAGAGTTGGACCCTTGGCCTATTTACATCATTGTTAAGTAACTTTGTGCTCAACAAATGACAAATCATCATTGGTCATTGAATGAGCGGTTTCCCTTGTGTTTGGCATCAATAATCATTATCACACATAGGGATTCATGCAGTACCTTAGTTTCTATTTGAACCCATTTGGTCGATTCCTTGTCTTTGTTACTAGTATCCATCATTGTATACTATTCAAAGAGTCTATGTCATGTGCTATTCCATCTGGTACATGTTGGAGTCATACCTTAGTTTGGTCCTTTCAATATTTTCCTCCGAGTCCTTCCAAATATTTTTCCTTCTGCTACCGCTCGTGCTAGATGATGGAGAATTCCTTAATTCCTTCCTTCCAGTAGATCTCTTCCCATAGGAATCGAAACATATTACTTCGGGACAAGGATATAGAGTTATTGTTAGTACCTTGGGGGTTGCAGTCATCAGTGGTAGGTTCCCTCGATATTGACAGTGGGAATATGTGAATTTACCCTGTTCGATAGATTCTATTAGGTGTTCGACATCAAATACTTTATTCACACTTTTCAGATTGTACTAGGTACCTTGGCTCCCATCATCATTATTTTTGGGTTGCCTTATTTTTGTTAATAGTATACACCAATGAATGATAGTCAAACAATGTCTCATTATGTTCGACTCCAACACATTTATTCACATAGCGTAGACGCGTACCATGATAGGTTGTTTTGAAGGCTTCGAATGAAGTACAAGCATCACATATTTTGTGATTCTACCCGACTTGTATTGATTGTACCACCCTCTTTGACATTGGTACATGCAGAGGATCAATTTTTTCACTCCATTGGTTCCAGATATCCTCTATTTGAATATGAGACATAGCTCCACTTTGTATCCATTCGTGGTTATGATTTACATTTTTGCATGGATCCACTGTTTATTTTCTCATGGCCTTGATTTATACTTCTATATATCACATGGATCCATTGTGTATAGTTTTTGTGGCCATGGAAATTATTTATGGTTTCATTTCTCATGGATCTACAATGTACTTGATTTGGAATCCATTCTTACATCACACTCAAGCATGGGAATGCATGACTTGAGAAAAGAGTATCTTACTTGTTTTTGTTGTAGGTATTATTTTGGACTTGGTCTTCAACTACTCCTATCGAATGGTCCCTCCAGAATATCATGACTATTTTTAATTTGTTTCGGCCATCAGTTGTTTTTTATGACCTCACACATTAGGGGGCATCTATTATAATATCATCATGACAACTCATTGGCATCAGTTACATCCATTCCCTACTTTAAGGAGCTAAATCCCCCTTTTCCTCCCTAAGAATATCTTAATAAATACCATTTGTCTATATGTACATGACTCTCCTTAAAGAAACTAGCATACATACACGACTTGCTAGATAGAAACCCACATACATGTTTAATTGGCTGAAAAAAATAATAAATCCTGATATTTTGAGTGGAGTTGATGGGTTCCCTAGGTTCTCGACATCTTATAGTCTGTCCATAACTACTCCAACTATTAAAATGGAGTATAAAAGAGAGCCTTGGGATGGAGGAAAAATATATCAAAGAGATGCAGTCTTATCTTGGAAATTTACTTATAGCCATGCAAGCCCATGTTTCCCTATTTTTATGAGATTGTATTCCCCCCTAAAAACCCTTTTTTTTAGGATATGTGTTTTCCTTTATCTCATCAGGAAGAAATCCAATGTTTCATTGGACCCACTGAAACAAAAAACTTTGGAGGTAGTACTCGTCATCACAGGCCTTGACTGGAGGAACTTGGAGCATGGTTCTAGGATCATGACATAGTGGTTACAGGTTGTAACCAACTCCTTTTATTGTTATCAATAAAATAAATCTCATTATTTTCCACTTTTTTTTGTTAATTCATGGTTTTGATGAGATTATTTGTATTTCATTTTGAATCTAACATAGAAAGTGAGTTGATGATATTTAATTAGTTAGTGGATAACTACTTTATTGTAGTTGCATACTTATTTTTTTGTAGGAATTTCAGAGGATCATTATGAAGGAGTTGTGGAGTGGAATCCCTCAAGCGAGATCTACTTCAAACTATAGGTTCTAGGTATTACCTCTTTCCTTTCTTCAGAAAGTTAGTTACTGTAACTATTTACTTTCAATTAACTACTTAATTAAAGTTTAAGAGAATCCTTTTAGGGAACTACTCTATTGTGGAACATGAGCCAAATCCGTAGGAATTAGATTTCTATAACAAGGGCCCAAGGTATATATTTCAAGTCATCTCAAGGAAGATTGTCAGAAGAGGCATGGATCTGAGAATGTCGCTATGAAGGAAACAAATTTGGTCGAGTCTTGTTCCTGTATGAATGAGGAAGTTTTACCAATTTGTAGTACCTCTCAATATCAAGAAGAATGGTTGTTATACTCTAGTGCTTCTCACCATGTGTCTACATGGAAGGTGTTTCTCTAAATATTGAGCTATTGATGGTGTTACTGTGTTTATGGGAAATAATGTTTCTTGTAAGACGAATGTGATTAGGAGCATCAAGATCAAGATGTTCAATGGTTTTTTAAGGATATCGATAAAGGTAAGACATGTGCATGAACTTAATAAGAATTTGATTTCCTTGGGAGTTTTGGATTCTGCAGGGTATAGATATATTGGTCAAGGTGGAACGTTGAAAGTGTCCAAGGGTATTCTAGTGGTAATGAAGGCTATGAATACTAGGAACCTTTACATGATGGAAGGGAGTACTGAAAAAACTGAAGTAATGGTGGTATCTCAGTAAGTAAGTGAATCTATATTTTTATGGAATGAAAGACTTGGCCATATAAGTGAGAAAGGGCTCAAGGTACTAGTAAAACCTAAGTTATTTCTAAGCTTAAAATATATGAATTTGAAGTTCTGGAAGCATTGTGTTTATGGAAAGCAATGTAGATAGAAGTTTAAAATGACAATCATATAACTAAAGGTATCCTTTATTATATCCATCTATATGTCTGGGGTCCATCCCCTATAGTTTCTTTTTGAGGATCATCATATTTTGTGACATTTATAGATGGTTACTCTAGAAAGGTTTGGATTTATTTGCTTAAAAGAAAATTTGATGTGTTTACTTTATTTAAAAAATTCAAATTTTTGGTTGAAAAGGGAAATGGCAGGTCAATAAAGTGCTTGAGAACTGATAATGGAGGTGATTTCACATAAAACATGGGACCTGGTAGAACTCCCAACTGGAAGGAAATTTTTTGGTTGCAAATGGGTCTATAAACTGAAGAAGGGTGTTGATGATAAAGTTGAAAGGTACATAAACCTGATTATATTGAAAATGATATGAAGACAAAGATATAACAAAAAAACATATAGAGATATTGTAAGAAACACATTAATACAATTAAACTTGGATTCTATTAATGACTATCTGGAATACAAAAGACTGTAAAATGCAAAGCACACAAGCTAGCTAGATTGATGGTAGGTTATCTCTTAAGAGAGAGATGTGTCAACTATGCTTATTCTCAAGAAGATGATTACAAAGAGGATGAAAATTCCTTTTGACATACATCATTAATGAGAAAACCATAAACATCCAAAACCCTAACCCCGGAAGATGAAACACTAAAAGTTTTGTGAGCCCTAATGTGGTTAGTTTATACACGGTCAACTTCCCGAGGGCACAAATTTTGTATACGGTCTTCGTTTGGGGTGATCAATATCTTGTTAGAAATTTCTAGTTGAAAAGTACACATTCCACACATCCTAACATCTACCTTTACCTACATTATAGGTGCTATCATGACCAAACAAATGTTGTTTAAGGCCTCAAAACAACCCCATAAGTTTGGGATCTGAAAAACTGTAGAAAAACTACCAAGTTGTGGAACCATTTTGAATTAGTGGAACAGGTGGGTGGCCACCAATATCCACCCAGATCAATCCACCCCCCTTAGGAATAAATGGTCCTCATTGCATCAAGTTCTTCCATCAAATTGGGAAACTTCCATTGAATATGACCCCTGGTGAGCCACTTGCCTTAGTGAAGAAGATTCCCTATCGTTGATGTGTTTTCTTGAAACCCATAAACTAAGTGATTGGGGTAAATAAATGAACCTATGTTTATTTTAAATGGAGACCAACTTTTTTAAAATTTGGAAAGTGCCAAATAACCATCACTTGTGGATCATGAAGACCCAACAAGTTTTAAATAAGCTTGGCTATTACAGTTTTTCATCATGAAAGGACAACATAGATGGTTTGTTTTTTGAACATAAGAGAATAAAATAAAAGATACTAAAAGAAGGAAATTGTTTATGTCCATATTCACACTAAATATCCCTATGTTTCAGCTTCATCTAAGATTTTACAAAATAAAAATAAAAATCTCAAATGCCCGAGATATGTCATTTTTCTTCCACATTTCGTTGCCACATATTTAGCCATTTTGCATTTTTCTTATTCTTCACTCTCCATACTAAGTCATTTTTCCTCATTTTCCTTCCTCTTTTCTTGCTCCATACGTATTCATTTTTATTCCTTCCTCTCTACTCTCTACACTTCCATACTTAGAAATTTTCACTTCACTACTACTCATACTCTATACTACCACCCATACTACTCTATACAACTCCCCATACTCCATACTTAAGACATTTTTCCAATTTTCCACACAATTTCCATACTTAATCATTTCCATTTTCATTATCCACTTAGTTAATTATCATAATACCCACCAATTAGTCATTTCATAATTTATACGTTCATTTTCATAATTCATTTCCATTTTCCATTTCCACTTATTCATTTTTATTATTTATTTTCATTATTTATAACATAAATCTATGACTTACCTCCCCAACACTTATTCATTTTTCATGACATACCATTATTTATTTTAATTATTTATCACATAAATCTATGACTTACCTCCCCAACACTTAATCATTTTTCATGACTTACCACGTTTTACTCATTTTTACACTAAGTCCTCCATTGCGGATGTGAGAACCTCCACATTACCTTAACCCTACAAGTTCGCAAACTTGCATTATCCTACCTTCATATTTCCCTATTTATTTGTATTTCTATTTTCCGACTTTATTATTTCATGAAATTATTCATTATATTCCTAAGTTGTTTTCCCTTTCCCCCTCCTTTGGCATATTGGGACACGTGGTAGTGACATGGACCTACTGTATTGGGACATGTGGTAGTGAGGTGGAGATATCACATTGTGACATGTGGCAGTGAAATGGACCAACCCTCCTAGATAGGGACAAATACTCTGACGACAGGTGCATAATTTTTTTTTTTTTAAACCAAGTGTGCGCGCGTGAAGAAGAAACAACCCCCTCGAATCTACGTCAACACTCGAACCAACAGGACGCAAGTAAGACGAAAACAATCAAGACGACCCGACATATCACAGTGACAACAAGAAACCAATGCCCCTGGACATGAGGCGGGCAACTAGCAGCTGTAAGCAGAAACAAACACCAGGGGTTAGGCACAGTGATGTCATAGAATGAAAGAATCCAACAGTAGAGTCACAGTAGTGGAACTGTGCCTTTAAACAGCCCGATACTACTGATACGGCTCAGAGTGTGTCACAAGAGTGGAACTGTGCCTTTAAACAGCCCAAGACTCTTGATACGGCACTGGATTCCTTCCACCGGATTTACACACAGACATAAATACTAAGCTACAAGAGGTGTCTATATCCCGCCTGACACGAACACACTACACAATACAATACCACCAGGTACTACAAAATCTTGGACAATCATGACCTCTACGCAAGTCAGGAGGACTCAGTTCGACCAACCACTAATGAGACCCGAAGACATCAATCAAGATCAAGCTCCATTAATCATTATTAACCTACAAAGACATTATCATTAACGTTTCAATTTAACGAATAAAACCTAGCAGTCTCAGACATCATCCCGACTCCCACCTTCAATTCAATTAAACAATTAGTAACATTGCGACTCACCCCATCATCATGGACCTTGCAAAAGAAAACGACCCTTATTATGGCAATCAACAAGTAATGTCAGGGCAAATAAACAACCTTATCATTGCAAATTAACAAGTAATAACATGACAATTAACAACTATTAAAATTGCGAATCAAACATCATCAATTCCCTGGCAAATTAATGCAACCTTATTACTGCAAATTAACAAGTAATTATCATGGCAATTAACAAATATTATATTCCATGCATCATCATTGCTCTAGCAAATTATACAACCTTATCATTGCGAATTAAGCGATTAATACCAAGGTAATAAAACAATTATGAGTATTGCCATCTTAACAAGCATTACCATTGCCATTAAGCAAATATTAGAATTGCGGATTTAACCAATATTGATATTTCTAATTAACAATTACTATCATTGCATCCAATTTAAACACTATTAACATATAAGCCTTTAACAGATAATCAATGAATGCCTAATATTAACTAGGCCAATAACTAGTATAAGATTAACATGTGGAAACCAATAGTATGTGTCAACCAATATTAATATTGCACCCAAACTATATCGATATTAACATTATAAACCAGTATTGGCAATTGCATTCAAGTTTTAAAGCTATTAACATGTAAGCATATAACAAGTAACAAATCATGCCTATTAAATTATGCTTATCTTATCATTACCTTCACGTCTCAATTATTCGAATAGAATAAGAAATTTAGGGTTAATGCTAACCAGGGGAACTTCAAAGGTTAATCCATGTAAGAAGTCATGTCCCCTTTTATATAACAATAATGCCATTAATTGCCAGCCATAAATCACCTCGCTATGGCATAGTTATAAAAAAAAAACCTATTAGATGTCATTTGAATAACAAATATATAACGATCGATTTTATAACTCAATTAATAATCAATAAATCATTACTCAACTAACTCAATGTAACCAGTACTTAATTAACTCAATTAAAACTTGTAAACTCCCGCTCTAAATTAA
>JZKD02S2172638.1:180396-197950 GCA_000966675.3 Picea glauca
TCGAACTAGGTAATCGTTAACCTATAGTTCGAGCCATGGCAGGAGTGCTAGCAGGCGGTGGCAGGGCTGCTGTCCACCCCTCTCCCTCAACCTCTCTGCAATCGTGTGTGGCCCCTTTACTCCATATGTGAGTCAATTCAGCAAGCTATTGTCATCCTGCATCACCAATAATCATGTCAGAAATGTCAACATCAAATCATGAATCAAATGAAACATCATAATAAACATATCAACCCAAAAGCACACTCCCTAACTCAGTCCGGAGTCCTAGGGGGATCTACCGATGCCTCTGCATCCTCAAGGTCAAAAACCCTACACACTCAATAAAACTGATTCAATAGCACCCGTCTACATCAAATAGTAACACATCATGTCATCTGTCCATCACATCATAATCAAATATAATAGGTCTATCATCAAAAAGGGTCCAGATCACTTGCGAGCAAGTGTCCTCAAATAATAAGTGTTCTCAGTGCGCCAGAGCGGGATGTTACAGGTGACACTTGGATGATATTTATTGGTCACATAGATGACTAGGTAAGTGATTTGACATGATGGTTGGGTGATGAAGTGGAAACCATAATTTACACTGTGCACAAGCTATGAAGGGATCCATAGTTCTCTCTATTTCACACAAAAAGAATATGGGGATGCATTTTTATTATAAACATGTATGAGAACTATTACCCAATACATGTGAGATAAATGGGGTGGATTTTTAATCAAGGGCTCAAAATTCATATGTATATATCAACGATTGTTGAGTCTCCATCTTCTAGAGGCCATAACTTTTGATTCTGACGTCTGATTTAAGAAAACGATAGCTCATTGGAAATATAGAGATAAGAATAACACTTTAGAATTGGTAACCATGGATATAATCATGAATGTAATTCCATAAAAAATAAATTACAATCGGGACTATTTTTGGTCTTGGAAACAATTTGTTTTTAGAAAATGATTTATTAAAATAAATTTATAAACTTCTAAAGTGGGTTCTAGAGGGAGGAATGAATAGCAAAGTTAACATTACAAAGGGACACATAAAACCCTAACTAAAAAGAATTTTCAAGAACATGAAGAGAATACTATAAAAGAATACGTAAAAGGAATTCAAAGGGTTCATCATTTCCATCGCAATCTCTCTTCATTTTATGTTCCATGTGAGACCCATCCCAATCCTCTTTGAAGGACAAACACAATTTAATTGTATTGAAACCCTAGACATTATTTCTTATTTTATTAAAGCCATGTATTATTTTTTGAGGTTCCCAAAGAACTAGTTCAGGACACAACATTATTGATCTCTTAGACTTTGATTTTTAAGCATGATATTTCAAACGTTTGTCTATCAAAATCTGTATTGAATTTAATGGAGTGATCATTTGTAGTTCTATGTTATATGTGGTACATACTTTCCTTTCCTTTGTTGAATATTGTCTTCTACTTTGATGAACATTGTGATGGAAATTTCATCTTATAATGACATATACTCTTTTGATTTACAAATCTTGTAACATAGTGTAAGTATTTGATCTCTCTGAGATGATTGGTCCTTCTTAGGTATTATTTTCATTGTGAATATTTATTTCAAGAATAACGCCTAGTCCTATCTCAAACAATTTTCTCTTTCTTGTATGTTATTTAAAATAGAGGAGTACAACCTCTTTAAAAATGTAGGGGGATTTATCCTCATGATTTTATCTTAAAGATTGTAAGACAATCTTTTTTATCAACACCTGCTTTGACGACCTGATAGAGTTGGATGTTCTGCTAGTGGGTTTCCTTCGTCTTGGTGTCCATGATCTGATCAATTTTTTTCTTTTCAATGTATTAAACATTGATTTCTATAGGCGCCAAGTGCTCGGTTGCATCTGAAGTGTCCAAGAGAGGTGGAAAATATGGTTGAACCAGTTCCACATTAAATATGGGGTGCAAGCCAAGGAAAGGGGGAATACTTAATTAAAAAGAATTCTCACCCATAACCTTGGTTACTGTGTAAGGCTCATATCATAGTGGGAAGAGATTTTGATGGGGTCCTGTGAGATACTCTTTCTACAAATGAAATCATACCTTATCTCCCACCTAAAAATTGTGTGGTACTCGATGTTGATCATGGCGTTGCCTATACTTGGAATTGGATTTCTAAAAAATATCATGAACTTTTTTTTAGATGTGCTGGATTCATTCAAAAAAGTTTGTTGCTCGATCAACCTTACTCTGAGCATAGGAGGACTATTCTTATGTAGCTACAATGAGTAAATCTATGTCAATGGGGGTCAATGGATGGAACCCCAAGCACACCTGAAAAGGGTTGTGGAAAATAGATATGTGGAGGGATATTCTATAGTTATGTTGATCATAATAAAGGAGATCATCCCATGTGCATGGATGTTTGGAATTGTACATCCTCGAGATATGAACAATCATCCAATTGACTACCTTTTTTTTTCCATTATTCTGTGGGTGGAAGGTAGTTGATTTTTCATCTTGGTGTCCATCATCAACCATAGGTTGGACCATAAAGTACTCAGGAACCTACTATCTCGATCTGAAATAATGGTCTGTGGGATCCCAAAATGAACCTAAACACGTTCAAATAAGAGCTTAGCGGTGGCCTTGATTGTGATACTCTTCTTATAGGGTGCCAAAAATTCCATCTTAGAGAATCGATCAATGAACACAAAGGCAAATTCATTACCATGCTTGGTTGAAGGTATATTATACATGTAATCCATGAATATGGACTACCAAGGCCTATCAAGACTAGTTAGAGGGGTGTATAGCCCATATTTCTTAATGATGGGTTTGGCAATGATGCATGTAGTGCAATATATGATATAATTATGGACATCCTGTTGAAGCTTCGACCAATAAAAATGATTTTTTAGTAATACTACTATTTTTTCCACACTAAAGTGTCCTGTCGTTTAACTATAATGAGCTTACAAAATTAGTTTTGCATGCATGCTTGAAGGAACACAAAGATGGCTCAAATGGAATAATGGTCCATCCTAAAGATGAAATTCTAGAACTAATTTTCCTGCACTCAATGTCTAATGGATAAATAAAAAGTCAAAGTCCATGTTGTATAGTTGTGGCCACTCGGAGGTCCCATTCTCACAAGAGTTAAGAATTGTGGTTAACGCCACAACCAGTGATTGATTGAGGAAGTTTGCAACATGGTTGGTGTTTCCTTTCTTGTACTTTATGTTTAAGTGGAATTTTTGTAGGTACATGGACCACTTATGATGGAAATCATTATGTAACTTTCCTTGTATCTGCATGAATAACAGAGGCATATGATCATTGTGGATGATCGTCTCCTTTCCTAGAATGTAATGATTCCACTATCAACATTACTATGGAGTACATCTCTTTGTCATAAGTGGGGTATATGAAAACACCATCAGATAATATTTCATTATGATAGGACACCAGATTCCCATGATGAGTGAGGAATCTGAACCAATAACATAATTTGAAGAATCTGTCTCAATCTCAAATGGTTGTTACAAGTTTGGCAGAATGACGGTTGATGCTGAGAAGAGGTGGAGTTTCAAATTCTTAAATGATTTTTGTTGTGACATGATCCAAACAAAATTTGACTTGGATCCACCCTTGGTCACTCAGCTTAGGGCCCAAGAAATATGAGAGAACCCCAACACAAACCAGTGGTAGAAGTTGGTGAGGCCCAAGAATCCATGGAGCTTGGTCAGTGTCTTTAGGGATAGCCAATCACCGATGAATTGGATATTTGTTTGGAACCACACACACACCTTTCTCATCCATGATGTATCCCAAATATTTAATTATTTTCATGTTGAAGGAACACTTCTCCAAATTGGCATATAAATTGTGTTGTCACAGGGTGCCCAAGACCTACTAAATGTGCTTTACATTTTCCTCCCATATTTTTCTAAATATGAGGATGTTATCTAGATATATGAACATAAAGGAGTTTGTGAATGGATGAAATATATCATCCACCATCCGCATTAATGTGGCTAGGGAATTATTCAAAACAAAATGCATAACCAACCACTCGAAAAGACCTTCTTTCAAATTGAAGGTTTTCTTCTATACATCAGTTTTCTCAATCCACACATGGTGGTATCCTAACTTTAGATCAATCTTACTGAAAAAATTTGGTTCCCTTGAGCTAATCTATAAGATCATTAATATGGGGGATTGGGTACCAGTTTTATATTGTGATCTTGTTCAGGCATTGTAATCAATACAAATTCACCATGTCTCGTCCTTCTTATATACCATAATAATTGGGCTATCGCAAGGTGAGGAGATTTTTCTTATGCAACCCTTCAAAATTGACTCTTGGATTTGGTGTTTGATATATTCATTCTCCATAATAGAGTGCCTATACATAGGGTTGTTAGGTAGAAGAGCACCATATGTCAAATCAATTAATTTCTTTACCTAACAGGGAAAAGGAACCCCAATATGCACAACACATATGTCTTTGTTCTCTTCTACTATCTTGTCCACCTACTTCTATTGTGTAGAGAGACCTCGTGCAAAAGTTCTGGTAGTTGTAGTGAACTTCTATTCGCCTTCTAATTGAACTGTAAAGAGGAAAAATATATCGATCTAAGAGACCAATTTTCTACCTTCCTTCATGGATATTAAAGAGACAACAATAGTCGGGACTTCCTCCAATACCCTGTAGAGTTGACCTCCCAAAGTAATAATGACACTACGAAGATTAGATTAATAAATAACATGACATTTCCACATATATGGTTTTCCTAAAATAACATCACAAACTTCAAGGGCAGTAACATCACACAATACCTCATCTTTGAATGGTTTGATTCCATAGTGCCGGGGACATTGTTCATTGTCACAAATGCTTGTCCCTTGTTGAGCCAACCAATGGTGTATGGATGAGGGTGCGATGTCATTGTTAGGTTCAACCTCTTGATGACCTCTAATGATATTAGGTTCTTCTAGATACGATTGTCAACAATGAAATGGAGTGGTGTCCCCTTCACCCACATGTGTGAGTGGAAGAGGTTCTCCCCTTCTTTAGGATCCTTCGACATCTATATGGCCTTCAAATAAAGGAATATCAAAGTTAACTTGTACCTTAAAGGGTGTCACACCTTCATAGTGATAGTGTAATGATCCAAATGATTAAAATATCATAATAGAACATAAGTACACACCATGCATAGAATGTGAGCCTGGAACACAACTCCAAGATACATAAGTTATACAATAAATCCTTAAAAAATAGGAGAATCTTCTCCACATAACCAAATACATTTATACATCACAATTCACATGTCTACAATAATGAATACATGATCTTTATATATACCTATTCACACACTACACATGAATCCCTTTTACCATTAGGCTGACCCTAGTACATATATAATTACACATTACATGTACATTAATCCCTATATATACCCCCATTTGGGGTCATATCATATACATTTATCCCTATATATTCCCCCCTTGGGTCATAACATACTACCCTCCTTCAAAAATATTTGTCCTCAAAGCTTTGTAATTAAATGCTTCAAATGTGATGAAATCGAGTAATATGATTTTCTTATGTTTCTGATTTCTTCTTTCCATTGATGATGATCCATCCATCCAAAATCAATTCTTTTCATTTGTAATCCTTGGTGGATAGTTGTTGCATAACTTTCTTTCCCTTGATGATCTAGGTGGATATTGGTGGCCACCCACCTACTCCAATTGACTCATATTGGCAATTTTTAGTTCAACACATTCTTCTGTACTTCTTTGCAATTGTCGATTCTACACTTTTGGGGCTGTTTGAATCCCTACACATATTCCAGGTGGATACTAGTGGTCTCCAACCTAATCTAACTAGCTTATTTTGGATGTTTTCATGTCAGCACATCTTTATGTACTTCCAGGGCCGTTTTGGGGCCCTAAGTAGTGTTTCTTTTTTTATTTCCACATTCAAAATGTAGACAGAGTTAGAATGTCATAGAATAATGTGTAGTTATCAAAAATACCTTTCCAACGGGCTATCAAAGGCCTAAAACAGAGTTCATATGCAAAATTTATGACCCTAGGAAGTTGAGGTACCAACTTACCCATCGAGGCCAACACAACTTTTAGCGTTTCATCTCCTAGGGTTAGGTTTTTGGCATTCAGGAGTAATGTTAAAAAGGCCTTTGGAGCCTCATTGTAATCATTCTTCTCAGATAGATTTACTTAGTAGACACATCTCTTCTCAAAGATAACTACCACCATTCGAACAAGTTGTTTAAGTTCTGCAGTTTTATAGTTTCATCCTATTTCATTTATTCAATAGAAGATATTGTTCACTAGATATATGTGTTGTTCTCCATATCTCTGTGTTTATTGTATTTAGTATGTTAATTAGTTTGTTCCTCTCCTAAATATAGATCAATGGTATCAGAGTGATCTGCTCTTCATTTATTTTTCTTCGTGCATGTCCCCAATAAGATCTGGGTACAAGAAGTTGGGACTCGAACCAGTGAAGACTTTGCAAGATCAGCCGCATCGAGCCCAAAAAAAACCCATGGGGGATGAAAATAAATATGATGGAGCAGGATATCCTTTTAAAATGTTTCTCGAGGAATCCCTTGTGCGACAAAGGAATGAAATGATGGACAACTTTGCACAGATCCTTCAGTGGATACCCATAGGAGAAGCATCTTCATCAAGCGACCATACGACCCCCTTCAAGGTATAAATAAATTTTGATATTCCATTATTTGAAGGACTGATAGACGCGGATGTTGTAGATAAATGGTTGAATATTATTGAAGGGTATTTTTTGATCCACAATTTTTTCGATAGGGAAAATATTACTTTTTCACTCCTCAAGGTCATTCCCCATGTTAAGGACTAGTGGGATACTTACTCTCAGAAAAGTTCCATAGAAAAATCTGTAATATTCGCGGTCGCCCCTACATGGGATTCCTTCTGGGATGTCATTAAAGAACAATACTACCTTATTGGAAGATATGAGGACCAATACACAAGATGGACCACCCTGTGTTAGGAAAGGGACCAAACAGTACCAGATTTCACCAATATTTTCCATACCCTACACACCAAATTGGGTATCAAATAGTCTGAGCGAAATATGGTGCTCAAATACCACGACTATTTACATAGATACATTCAAACAAAAATGGAGTTTCTAGAGATCGCATCATTGGGTACTGATTATAGATATGTTGTCAAGATCGAGAAAAAATTTAAGAAGAAGAGGCAAGAGTTTGGATCTGGAAACTCTCACAACTGAAGTAGGCCAAAGGTGTCCCCAACCCACACAACAAGGGACAAAGAAAATATGGCCACTCTTAGGACAACTAGTCCAAGATGCAACATAAGAAGGTTAATGAGAAGTCAAATAAGGACATAGAAAAATGGTGTGAATACCATAAAATTCCTTGGCACAACACCGAAGAATGTTGGTCCAAGTAGTCACTCATGGCTGCGCTAAAGGCTTCCGATTCAGAGGTCGATTCTGAATCCTAATCAAATCTAGAAGGAGGGAAGTAGATTATTGATGCTGAACCTAGTGCCACTGTCACTACCATAAAATTCTAGCCAAGAAAACCAAAAGAACCAGAGGAAGGGGAACACATATTTCACTCATAGATGTGAGAAAAGGGGGCTCCGCTTCATTACATTGTCAATAGCGATAGTCAAAAGAACTTAATCACAATAGAGGTGTTCTAGTGGCTGGGCCTGCTGATGACACCACACTTGTATCTCTACACCATCGGTTGGCTTCGCCAAGGAAGAGATCTTTGTTTCAGGAAATAGTGTCATCTTCCCTATGAAATCAATCCTTTCAAAGATGAGTTATTGTGTGATATTTCTCCCCTTGAAGTTTTTGATGTTCTTTTAGGAAAACCATATTTTTGGAAGCATCATGTTGTGTATGAGTCTAGACCCCGTAGTGTTATTATTACTTTGGGTAGACAATTGTACATGATACCAGAGGTAGCGCCGCCTACCGTTATTTCTTTAATCTCTGCTAAGAAATGCAATAAGGTCATTTCACATATCGAAAATTTTGTATTATTTTTTATCGATGCTCACAGTAAGCAGAATGTCGCCACCACATCCATGGCCTCTACAAAGAGCCTCTCTTTGTAGCAGAAGCAAGTGGACAAGATCATGGAAGAGTACAAAGACATCTTCTTCTCACCCACCGGGGTACCGACACACTTCCAAGTCAAGCATCCAATTGATCTAACCCCTGGTGCACCTCTACCTAATGGACCAGTATATCATCGCTAGCTGATGGGAAATGAAAAAATCAAGCATCAGATCCAAGAGATTCTTCAAAAAGGGCACATTAAACCTAAATCCTCCCCTTGTGGAAGCCCGATTGTACTGGTGTAGAAGAAGGACGGAACCTGGAGGCTCTGCATTGATTATAGAGAATTAAACAAAATCACAGTCAGGAACTGGTACCCAATTCCCAGAATTGATGACTTTATTGACCAACTCAAGGGGGAAATTTCTTCATCAAGATTGACCTAAATTATGGCTACCACCAGGTTCCCATCGAACCAACTGATGTATGGAAGACAACTTTCAAATCTAAAGAAGGCCTCTTCAAATGGTTGGTCATGCCCTTTGTCTTAAAAAATGTACCAACCAATTTCATGAGGTTGATGGATGACATATTTGTAAATGTGTTGAACCTACACATAATAGATGTAGCTAGAAAATACTACACACATTTGCAGAGAGAAATTGAGAAAGAAGAAGCAAGATAGAAAGAATGGAAGAATTATCATTAAACATATTCCACACTCAAAGAGTGAATAATTTACAATATATGTAGAATAAATGAGTAACTAATGAGACATAGTGGTGGTCTAGATTGATCTGGACACACACCAACAGTTACAAGAGTAAACTGCCACCTAGTCTAGTCTCTCAGGCAGTTACGAGAGTGAACTTCCACCTAGCTGAGTTAACTAGTCAACTAGTCTTTAGTTAACTAACTGAACAAAGAGTAGTGAGTTGGTGATGATCCCAATGTTGCATGGTGATAAAACCAATGCAACATCTAAACTCAACTCAACTATTCAAACTAAAGTGTCAACTGAAAGAGAATATTCTCTAGGTGGAATATTCTCCCCTAAAATATAGGAGATTGGATAATGACTAATTATGACTAATAAACAAGGAATAACCTTAGGAAAAATAAATCCTAGGTGTCTGTGAAGTAACTCCAACACCCCCCTTGAACATTACTATGGTGAAAATAAAGAATGGGTCCTGGCTACGAGGCCATGTTAGGTACCCAAATACAAAAGATACACTGAACTAAACGAGGAAAGAGGGAAAAAATCATGGGAACAAAATCCCCCCTCAAATTACAATGCATAAAATAAAAAGTGATAAGGAATAGAAGGCGGTTTCTAAGCAACCATGTCCTTCACTCCAAGAAGACCTCTCAATTGTGCAAGTTTGTGCTCTTTGAAGATTTTGTTGAAGATGTAGATGCTTGCACAGATCTGATGAAGTATATGCATCATTGATATTTCCACACATATCCACTTTATCTTCTTGTAATGAATAATATCCAAATAAATTTTGGATGAAATTTTGAAAACCGTGTGGCCGTTTCCAGAAAAATGTTGAAATTTTGTTGATTTTGAAATGATCATAAATTCAGTTACCATACTCCATTTCAAACATTTTTTTTTTGAAATTGGATATTTTCCCGAGAGGAATTCAAATATCCAATTTGTTTATGCAAATTGTGCTCACAAAATATCAGAATGGCATATGATTCACGCGGCTCTCTTTTTGTCTCTTGACATGCATCCATGGTGCATGCAAAAGTGTTCGCATGTGACTCCTGATATGCATGCCATATATCTTCCATATGAATTTTAGAAAATAAATCTGAAATGGATTAGACGTCATCTTCAATTATTGGAATACTAATTTCTGCAAAAACATTTGTAGAAGACTCTTTAGAATAAGAGGCTTGATCTTCTGACGATTTCTCTTCTGGCTCTATCTGTTCGATCTCCTGCATGAAATCTTCACAATATTCTTTATTCCCAAATATAATCTTCAGTCTGGTCCATAATTCATTTGGAGTTAATCCTTGTGATTCTTCATATACTTGATGGAGAAGTTTGGGAAACAGACATGCCGATACTTCCTATGGCCATATCTTGTCTATTGAGAAAGCCATTTTTCTCATCGCTAGAATCAGACTCTACTTCCATTGCCATGGTTATTTGGTACAAGCCTCTGCATCTAATATGAATTAGAATTTTTGGCTTCCATTCCAAATAGTTATGAGGCATGAGAAGTATTTCCGGCAAATAATCCATCTTTTTGTTGTCTTCAATCTTTTTTACCTGCAAAAAATGATTTGGTGTAGATTTTTCTTAGTAGTCTATTGGCTCTGATACCATGTAAATGTGTTGAACCTACACAAAATAGATATAGTTAGAAAATATTACACACATTTGCAGAGAGAAATTGAGAAAGAAGAAGCAATATAGAAAGAATGGAAGAATTCTCATTAACCGTATTCCACATTGAAAGAGAGATTAATTTGAAATATATATAGAATAAATGAGTAACTAATGAGCCATAGTGGTGGTATAGATTGATCTGGACACACACCAACAATTACAAGAGTAAATTGCCACCTAGTCTAGTCTCTCAGGCAGTTACGGGAGTGAACTGCCACCTAGCTAAGTTAACTAGTCAACTAGTCTTCAGTTAACTGACTGAACAAAGAGTAGTGATTTGGTGATGATCCCAGTTTTGCATGGTGATAAAACCAATGTAACATCTAAACTCAACTCAACTAGTCAAATTGAAGTGTCAAATGAAAGAGAATATTCTCCAGTGGAATGTTCTCCCCTAAAATATAGGAGACTGGATAATGACTAATTATGACTAATAAACAAGGAATAACCTTAGGAAAAATAGATCCTAGGTGTGTGTGAAGTAAATCCAACAGTATTGATACCCTTCACCAACTCTTTTGTGGTGGTATATTTGGATGACATCCTCATATTCAACAAAACTTTGGAGGAGCACATGCAACATATTCAACATGTTTTGAGCACTCTATGATAGCAAAAGCTATATGCAACCTTGGAAAAATGATCCTTTGGCATGAACATAGTCCAATACTTGAGCTACATTGTTGATGAGAATGGGGTACATGTTGATGCATATAAGATCCAAGTCATCCATGACTGGCCAACCCCAACCACACTAACCGAGCTTCATAGCTTCTTAAGACCTGTCAACTTCTACCGAGGATTTGTATTGGGATTCTCCCATATTGCATGGGCCCTCATCCAAGTGACCAAGGGAGGTGGTAGGGAAAATTTCACGTGGGGGAAGGAACAACAATGATCATTTGATGATATGAATCATCTCTTGTGATCAGATCCAGTACTCTTCTTTCCCAATATGAAACAACCGTTTGATATTGAGATTGTTGCATCTAACTATGTTGTAGGCATAGTTCTCACTCAACACAGTCATCCGATGGCATGCCATAGTGATACACTCTTAGATACTATCAAGAAATACCCCACCTATGACAAGGAAATGTATTCCATTGTAAAAGACTATCGTCAATGGAAACATTAAATTCTGGGAAAGGAGACAATCATCAAAAATGATCACAAGCCTTTGTAGTTCATACATACACAGAGAAATTACAGAACGAATGTCATCAAAAGTGGTCCACCTACCTGGATAAATTCCATCTCAACATCAAGTATAATACAGGGAGAAAAAGTCGTGTCACTAACTTCATTAGTTGACCTCCCGTGGCTGCACTCACCACCGTGCTGCATTCCTATGGACATGAGGCATCTGAGTGGCCCTAAATTTATCATCAAGATCATAACTTCACCACCACCCATCAACTCTTAGGTACAAGTGTGAATGTCACCGATTTTCACATCCAAGAAAGACTGTTATTCCATCTAGGCCATCTCTGTGTTCCTGGAAGTGAGCATGCGAAGATGATTTGGGAGGCTCACTACAGTAATATGGTAGGACATTTTGGCATGGAGAAAATTGTGGCTCTTCTACAAAAACAATTTTATTGGCCAAAACTTCGATAGGACGTCAACAAGTATATCAGATTTTGCACTACCCGTGCCATTCCCAAGATAACCATCAAGAAGCAAGGGATTATACACCCCTATTATTACTCCCGAGAAACCTTGGGAATCCATATCGATGTATTACATGTATAGCCTTCTGTCCACCAAGAAAGGAAATGATTTTGTATTTTTTGTAGTTGATCGGTTTTCGAAGATGGCCATCCTCACAACCTACAAGAAGAACATCACAACAACATATATTATCAAGCTCTTCTTTGAATGAGTGTGGGTCCATTTTGGGATACCACAAACCATCATATTTGACCGAGACAATATGTTCCTGAACACATTTTGGTTAAGTCTCTGGTTATTGTTGGACACTAATCTCACTAAATCTATTTCTTTCCACCCCCAAACCGATGACCAAATAAATGTCGTCAATCAGATGATTGTGAACATCCTGCACATGTAAAACTCTAAGAATCCATGTACATGGGATGATAGTCTTCCCTATTTTCAACATAATTACAACAGGGCTCTACATAGCTCCACTAACCATAGCCCATTTCAGGTGGGGTTGAGATTCAAACCCTTGGGTCCCATTGATGTTGTACTACCTCTTGTAACCACACAAACATAATATTCCCATGTTCATTTTGAGACTGACAAAGGCACCATATTCATTGAGAGGATTCATCACATTCGCCAACAAGTCCATGAGATTTTGAAAAAATCCAATGCTAAGTACAAGTAGCGCCATGATCAACACAGGGTACTGCACCAATTTTAGGTGGGAGACAAGGTCTGGTTACATTTGTAGAAAGAGCTCCTTACCGGGCCCCATTGAAATCTCCACCAACTTCTCTATGGGACTTACACTATCACCAATGTTGTGGGTAGCAATGCTTTTGAGATCAACACTCCACCCTTCCTTGGATTGCACCCAGTGTTCAATGTGGACCTCTTTCGACCATATTTTCCCCCATTATTGGACACCTCAGAGATCACAAAACAATTGAAACCAACAAATCTCAAACCTGAATGCATGGAACATGCATCCACTGATCATATAGTGGACACACAGGTCAAGGGCACTCACCAGAAAAGGATCTAGCTTTATCGGGTTGTCAAGGTAGGGAAGCTCTTACACCAAGGAAAGTGGCTCACCTGGGTCAAAATTCAGCATAAGTTTTGTCACCTAATAGGGGAACTCAACACAATGGAGACCATTTATTCCTAAGGGGGGAGGACTGATCTGGGTGGATATTGGTGGCCACCCACCTATTCCAACTAGCTCCTCTTGACAATTTTTAGCTCAACACATTCTTCTGTATTTCTTTGTAATTATGGGTTCTACAGTTCCGAGGCTATCTGAATCCGTACACATCTTCCAGTTGGATGCTGGTGGCTTCTCACCTAATCCAACTACCTTATTTTGGATGTTTTAATGTCAACACATCTTTATGTACTTCCAGGGATGTTTCTAGGTCCCTAAACAATGCTTTTTTTGGATTTCCACAGTCAAATTGTAGACGAAGTCATATTTTGATGGTGTAATGTTTAGTTATCGAAAATAATTTTCCAACGTGTTATCATGCGCCTATAACATAGGTCTTATTAAAAATTTATGACCCCGAGAAGTTGAGGTACCAACTTACCAATCAGGGCCCACATAAATTTTGGCGTTTTATCTCCTAGGGCTAGATTTTTGGATGTCTAGGGTTTGACATTCATGAGTAATGTTAAAAAGTCCTATATAGCCTCATTGTAATCATTCTTCTCATATGGATGCATGTAGAAGCCACATCTATTCTCAGAGATAGATACCACCATTCAAGCAAGTTGTTTCAGTTCTGCAGTTTTACAGTTTTAGACTATTTCATTTATTCAATAAAAGATATTTTTCACTAGATATCCGTGTTGTTCTCCATATCTCTGTGTTTATTGTATTCAATATGTTAAACATTTCTTTCCTCTCCTAAATATGGATAACTTGATTCCATGTATTGTTGTTGAAGCTTCTCCAATTTGTAGTATATGTTGGTCTATGATAATATCTTGTTGAATAAGCGTTTTGTGATGACATATTCCATAAATATTGATGAGTATTCCATCTTATTCCTTGATAATCATGATATTGATATTCATGTCTTCCTTGAAATATTTCATGATAATGAGGGTGTCGATATGGTTTCACATTTTATGGTTTTTCTTCATTCTACACACCCCTTTCATCTATCTTCTTTTCATAGACAATGGAATCCTCTATCCTTTTTTCTCTGTCTTTGATTACTCTAGCATTAGAGATAATACCATCATATTTGGCATTTACATCCTCTAGATAAAGTTAAACTTCTTCGAGTATATTCTGATGACCTTCTTGAATCTTGTCTTGCTTCTCCTTTTGAAACCAGAATGTTGCTCCATTTATCAAATTTTGATGTCCTTCTTCAATTCTAGCCTGCATTTCTAATTTAACGTCATTAGTATTTAGGGATTCCTCAACATTCTTGCAAATTTCCTCTTCTAGTATTTTGTTAGATTCTTCATCCAAGGTCCTTGTTTCTTCTTGATTTTGATAATTCTTCTTTTTTTCTTTCAATCTCTTAAACTCATCTAATAGTTTTTTATTATGGTTTCATAATCTAAATATCTCTTAATATTTATTTTTCAATTCTTCCCTTGAATATTCATTTTCCCACTTTTCTTTGTTACTCTGTTTCTTTAAGTTCTTAACCTCCTTGATGAGTGATTCATTGAGGGATTGCATCTTGACGAACTCATCATTTTTTTGTAAAATATTTTCTTAGCTCTTCATTATCCTTTTTCAAATTGGATACATTTTCTTTTGATTCCTTTAGTTCCACTTGAATTTTATGCATTTCCTCAATATTTTTTATCCTTGATCCATTTATTTGAGAAGATTTTTTCAAAAGTTTCCCATGAGATGGATATTCTAGTACCTTCATCAAGGCTATACCACCATTTGAAAGATTCATCAAAAAATTAAGGATTTCCCTAAAAGGAGTCTTACAGTGTTCTTTTACCATGCTCGACCATTCCACATGATTAAGTTCATCTTTATCTTCATCTCTTGTAAATTTAGGTATTTCCATTGATTCTTAATTGAGGTCTAACCTAAACCTTAGTTTGCAATCTTAATATGTTAGGAATAACGACCTCAAATAGTTATAATCATTGTTCCAATATAATACTCTATGTTTTCTCTTTCCAATGGATTTTTAATAGATCAATCGGAGATCCCAATCAAAATTTATGATAGTTTTAAGTAAACATATCTTTGAAACCTTGATTTGGAGTTTGTCCTCCTGCAAGACCTTCTTTATGTTGTATTTATGAAATTTTATCCCCTGAGTCTAAAATATTTCCATGTAGTACTATTAAATTTCTTCTCTACAATGCCACAGGACTAACCAAAATTTGGTGTTCCAAATGAAAGTTATGGTAACATTCCCAAATCTTGCTAAATTTTTTCCTATTCTAGAGAGAGAGAGAGACTTGTACATAATGCCAGATGTCCAATATTGGATACTTGATTATGAACTTCACACCCAAAATACTAAGGACTTTCATGTTTCCAATTCAACTAGTCTCATGGAATTTGTATCACCTATGAATAAGATATGACTTTTTTACCTGGAACACCTGTTTGAGACTAGTTATAGGACTAGTCAAAAACCCTATCTTCCACAAGGTATATATCCAAATGTACAATGACCCAAAAGCTGAAATTCATACCACAGGTACCTTGATATGTATTCTAAACAAAATACAAGCTAATCTTTCTTAAGTGGCCCCAAAAAAATGTTATAGCAAAAATTCCACGATGACTTTTTTGAGAAAGAAAAACCCTAGGATCGATTCTCTCATCCCAAATGTAATGATACAAATGATTAAAATATCATAATAGAAAAAAATCAAACACCATGTACAAAATGTGAGTGTGGATAAAAACTCCAAGATACATAAGTTATACAATAACTCCTTAAAGAATAGGAGAAAGTCCTCCACATAAGAAAATACATTTATACATCACAATTCACATGTCTACAATAATGAATACATGATCTCTATATATAATTATCCACACACAACACATGAAGCCCCTTTAATATTAGTCTGACCGTATTACATATATATTTACACATTACATGTACATTTATCCCCATATATTCCCTCCCTTGGGGTCATATCATATACATTTATCCCTATATATTCCCCCGTTGGGTGATAACCCGAGAGAAATGCACAATGTGTCATATGTTGGGCACCCAAGATATCAAAAATCAACTGTATATGTAAGAAGCCAATAATTTTGGTGAAGAATGAAGAAATAGGTGGCCAATCACATAGCCATATTCCTAGAATGCTATAAAGTGAAGACTCGACATATAAATCTAGCTAGGTTGTTACAACCATTTCCTATTCCAAAATGGAAATGGGAAGTAGCTACAATGGATTTTATTATTGATATTCCTAGAACAATGAAGCAACATGATTCCATCATGGTAGTGGTGGATAACTTGACTAAGGATGCACATTTTATTCCTATCAAGACCACACACAAGAAAACAACTATTGTAGAGATCTACATTAAAGAAGTTGTCAGGATACATGGAGTTCCCAAGGAAATTGTTTCATATGGAGATCCCAAGTTTACCTCCAATTTTTCGAAAGGATTGTTCAATAACTTTGGGAAAAAATTAAATCTTGGTACAATGTATCACCAAGAATCTGATTGGAAAACATAGAGAACCAATAGGATAATTGAAGACATGCTCATAATGTATGTAATGGACTATCCTCCAAGTGGGAAGTCTATATTCATTTAGTTGAATTTTATTACAATAATGGGTACCATGCATCATTAAAAATGAGCTCATTCAAAGACTTATATGGAATGAAGTGTAATACACTAGTGAGATGGGATAATCCAATAGATAGTGTTGTTATTGGGCCAAATTTGTTAAAAGAAATGGAAGAGAAAATGATAAAGGTTAGGCAAAATTTAAAAGATGCCCAAGATAGACATAAAAGTTATGCAGAAAAGAATAGGGTTTTCAAATATTTTAAAGCGAGTGAACATGTATTTTTGAAAGTGAAAGTGAATAGAATTTCATTAATATTGGGTTGTTTCCCAAAGTTGGCAGCAAGATACTGTGGGCCTTTTGAGATCTTAGAAAAGATAGGCTCAATTACATACATGCTAGCATTGTTTTCATACATGAGAGTGCATAATGTATTTAATGTGTCATTATTAAATAAATATGTGCCTAACCCTAAGCACATAATTGATCCGGATTATTTTCGGCACGAGATATAATAAAGAAATGCACAGAGATATTGCAGATATTCAATAATATAATAGAAATGTATCAGAGATGCAAACATAAACACAGATATACAGTAATACATGATTTCTATTAATC
>JZKD02S2172638.1:208018-247315 GCA_000966675.3 Picea glauca
CCAGCCCCCTCGCGGGCCTGACCCAGGTCCCGTGGGTGCCTTTACTTTATATATATATATATGGATTTTTTATTTATTTTTATTTCAATTCATTTTGTTCTCTTAGTTTTTTTTAGTTTTTATTTTATTAAAAAAAATGAATTATATTTTTTTGTTAAATATTTTAAAATAGTGTTATTTAACTACAATTATTTTCCATGTATTGAATTTAAAAATAAATAAATGGTGTTCAACATTTTAAACATTGGATGAAGCATGAAAACATGGTTAAAAACACCATTGAACCAAAAAAAAAATTGAAAAATTTGAAAATAGATGGAAAAAACACCGTTGAGAAAAAAAATTGTAGAATTTGAAAATAGATGAAAACCAAGAATTTAAAACAAAAGTGCAAATATTATGTATAAGAAAATTTAAAATATAAAAAAAACACCTAAAAAGGGAGGGGGGGTTGCTACTGGTAGCACCATTTTTAAAAATGGGGTAAAAAACTTGACCTCCCCCCAAAATGATAACTTTGTAGAGTTATCGTTAAGTGGGTAACAATGTTTTATTATAGTTATGGAATTTGAACCAAGGAATTTGATTAACATATGAGAGCTTGAGCATGAATATGAGAAAAATATGTATAAGATGCAAAGTAACAATATGCTCTTCATTAAGTCCAACCATTCACTTCTCCATGATGTAGTGAGATGACAGTACAAGACAATTCAAAAGGAAACAATAGATCCTTAAAATCAAATCCTCTTCAATTCATAAAATAGATCATTAAATCCTGCAATCATATAAGATCACCAAATACCTTTAAGTTGATTAAGACTAATGAAAAATATTCAAAAGACAATCTAGCAATCATATCACACAAGGATCAAAGGAGCATCATAAATAAAAGGTATAATAAAGAACATCTAAAAGTACAAGATGAAAGAGATTATTGGTTAGGGAAAATATCCCAAAGACAAATAATGATTAAAGATCGAAACCCCTAACCCCCTCGAGGTAGATAAAAAATATTCAGTATGCTCATAATAGTAGTGGATTAGGCATTAGAGCTCAAGTTTTGGTAGGGGGGAATTTTTGTGTCCACAACAGGTCCTAAAGACACGACATGGGAGCACCAAAAAACTATGCGGGAGGAATACCCACAATGTTTTGTCAATTTTGAAGAAAACAAAAGCTAAAAATGAAAAAATCCCTTTTGGGTAGTTAGAGTTTCGAAACCACATCTCATATTTCCTAGTCACTTGCAGTGATAGTACTGATAAAAGAATGGTGCATCCTAGTGGACTAAGAGCAGTGAAGGGGGCACATTTCTTAGGTTCGTAGGTTGAGAGGAACAAGAGATTATGGTGGGAACTGTTGTTGGAGGGTGAACAGATTGCATAATTTGTTTTATGAATATTATAAAGTAAATTTGTATATGTTTTTCAACATAGTGTTATGCACCGGTGATAGTGAACAATTGTAGGTGAGGGGGAATGAAACATCCCCACTATAATCCCTAGTTTAATTAATGTTTAATGTAAATGTAATGAGTGACTAAGGCCCAAGAAATGTAATATGTGAATTGTATTTTAAATTTTTATTAAATAAAAATATGATACCAACTACCAAGGGACATGGACAAAGATGGGGGCTAAGTAATCCACAATAGAGGGGAGTATCTAAGAGGGTTCCAAGGGGAAAATTATTCATGGGTATTAATCCAAACCCACATTCCTGAATTTTTGGCGCAAGTCGTGACCCTCGCAGTCCAACCGCTCTCACCAGGACCTTCTTCAACTCAAGCCCGAAGAGCTTCAATGCCCCTTAGATACCGTATCGGGACCTTTTGTCACCCACAGGATACTCTGTTGATCTCCCAGCAGTTTTCTCGGGAAATCGGGTTTCGCGTTCTCGCGAAACCTGAGTGCACAGTTCTCGTGCTGCCCAAAACTCCGAAACCTGATGGGTCAAAGAGTCAACGCTTCCGTTCCTGTCGGGGATTTCCCTATCGGGAAATCGGCATTTGTGTTGTCGTGCGTCACTGCCTTCACAAATCCCCAAACCCCGAACTATGATATGCACCTGAGCTAATTCCTCGCCACATCACCTCCTCTCTCCACTCTATCAGGAATCGCGAGATCGCGATTTCACTGGTCGTAATTCCTTGCATTGTAAAATCCCGAATGCCAAATCCCGACTTCCCGGGATCTCGTGCCACCTGTCCCCCTAGTGATCAACGCCTCCAATTTAATCGAGAAATCGCTATTCGTGATTTCACAAGGATGAAACTCTTGTCTCCATGAAACCCGATAAGCCGAAACCCGATGGCTCTTGGTTCTTCCATCCTGCGCCAAATGACTAATTCCGCGTAGCTTCTCCAAATTTGACGGTTAGTGGGACTTCGCGATTCTCCTCTGCGAATCCTGGCCATCGATTCTCCTCCTTGGATATTTCTTCTACTCGAAAGCTCTGTTCTGTTCGAGCCTCTCCTGGGTCTGTTTCCACAGTATTCACGAACGAACTTTCCCTCCTGAGCTTGTGAATTCTGACTCCCTCAGGGACTTTGTACACGCTTCTTGCACTCGACCTTCAACAGCTCTCAAAGTGTTGAGTCTTCTGGACTCCGTGCACTTCTGGCAACAATAGTCTATGCCTCCCTTTGCTCAGACTAGCCACTGAGACTTCAAGTTTGGCCTGCACTTCTCCTGCACGACTCTATCAATCTGCACCAGCTTCTGGGTGAATGAGAATAAGGGTTTAACTGTCTAGCCTCATCAACGCACTCTATGCAGATGAATTCAACTGCACTCTATGCAGGAATCTCCCGGCTCAAACAGAGAAACAATTGAAACTCATTCTCCTCTCTCTCACAGATTTCAAATCAACAATGAAATCACATACACAGCATATCAAAGAAAATGTATGACAGAAAGCAAACATCCATGAGCATAATATCAACACAGAGAAACCACACAAACCATGAAATTGAATCAAAATCTTTCTTCTATTAATTCAATCTGTACATGGGTGTTCTTCACAAGTTCTCTGCCTGCTCTTCTCTTCTTGCTCCTGTTTTGATAATAATACAATGATACAAGGGAGGGTGTCTATATCCGTTTTCCCTCTCGAAAACTACAACTATCAATTCTATAATTAAATTCCTATCTAACAACATTAAATCTATTAAATGCCTTCCTATCTACTAAGGACGAGAGCTTAAAGGCTCAAGGTCCCCTTTACAATACAAATGCGCTTCTTTATGAATGCCTTCATTAAAGAGCGATGCAACAACTTTCAAAGCATTTCAAAATTTGTAGGCATTGTCCAACTGTCTTTTCTGCTTGATGTGCTGGCTCGCTTGATACGCTGGCGATGCTCCTGCATCATACTCCTTGGCTTGAAAAATTTCATGGGATCCTATCCATGAGCTCCTGCACGGTCTGTCCATGCCTCTGTATGACTGCTTCTATCTCCCAACTAGCATCCTCCACTGGGTGATTCTTCCATTTTACCAGGTACTCGAAATACTGCTTTCGTCTGGTCTTCTTGCCCAATCGTTTGTCCAGTATGTACTCCATCTGCGGATTTTCTACTACTGGTAATTTCTTCTGCCACTGAATCATTGGTCCTTCAGTTTCAGCCTCTGTTTCTCCAGCCCTGTATGGGTATAAATCCAAAATATTAAATATCGAAGATATCCCGATGCCATCCGACAACTCAATCTCATAAGCATTCTCTCTGAACTTCTTCAGGACTCTGCATGGTCCAATTTTCTTCATTTTCATCTTATTATACGTTCCCCTTGGGAACCTTTCCTTCCTCAAGTGTGCCAGAACCATATCACCAACTCCAAACTGGAGTTGTCTCTTCCGCTGATCGGCTCTGCGCTTGTACTCTTGATTTGAGTCTTTCAACCACTGCTTCACCCTGCCGTGAAGTTTTTTCATCGCTTCAGCGAACTCTTCAGCACTAGCACTACTAGTTGCAGCCTGTTCTGACTCCCTGAGTTCAGAAACTCCCCTCGGTTGTGTCTCGTACACAATCTGGAATGGAATTTTTCCTGTAGTATGATTCACATAATCGTTGTATGCAAATTCTGCCTGTGGTAATATGTTGTCCCAACTGCCATGGTGTTCTGTCACCAAGCTTCTCAGCAAGTCTCCAAGACTTCTTTTGACCACCTCTGTTTGGCCGTCTGTCTGTGGATGATAAGAAGAACTAAATGCCAAGTTAGTCCCTAACTTCTTCCATAGCGTCCTCCAAAAATGAACTATAAATTTGGTATCCCGGTCCGAGACAATGCTTCTCGGCAATCCATGTAGTCTAACAACCTATTTGAAAAACAAGTTTGCGATGTGGGTCGCATCGCTGGTCTTCTGACACGGAATAAAATGTGCCATCTTAGAAAACCTATCTACTACCACAAAGATGGAATCATGTCCTCTCTGCGTCCTCGACAAACCCAATACAAAATCCATGATAATCGCCTCCCATGGCCTCTCGGGTATGGGCAATGGCTGATAAAAACTTGTATTTTGCTTTCAACCCTTTGAATGTTGACATATTTGACACCCGTCAACAAACTTCTTGACATATTCTCACATCCTTGGCCAAAAATACGATTCGCTCAGCTTTGCGAATGTTTTGTCATGTCCAAAATGACCTGCTAACCCACCACTGTGCTTCTCTTTCAACAAGTTCTCCCTCATGGAGCAATTTGGAATGCACAGTTGATTGCCTCTGAACAACAATCCATCCTGGATCATATAATCTATCCATGGGCTCCGATCCCTGAGAACGGGATTCTCAGCTGATTCATAAGCTTCCCCGAAATCTGCATCTCCAGCATACATGTCCCTTGGGTTTTCAAAGCCCAATGTCCTGACTTGGAACTCCTGCAACAGTAAACATTTCCTGCTCAAAGCATCAACCACTTTGTTAGCAGTTCCCGAAATGTGTTTAATCACAAACGTAAAATTTTGCATATACTCTACCCATTTTGCATGCTTCTGATTCAACTTATCCTGTTGACTTACAAACTGTAATGCATGATTATCACTATACAATACAAATTCCTTGGGTATCAAGTAATGCCTCCACTTCTTCAATGCCTGTATGATGGCATACAAATCTTTGTCGTACATGGAGTATTTCATCTTTGCTTCATCCAGCTTCTTACTGAAATATGCAACTGGCCTGTCCTCTTGAATCAAGACCGTCCTTATGGCATATCCACTTGCATCACATTTCACTTGAAATGTCTTCCGAAAATATGGAAACACTAGCATCGGTTGCTCTGTTATCTTCCGCTTCAACAGATTGAAGCTCTTCTTAGCCTCTGTTGTCCAGTGAAAAGTCTTATGCCACTTTTTCACTGTGTCCATCATCACTGCGCTAATTCCACTGAAATTCCTAATGAAATTTCGGTAGCAACTAGCCAAACCATGGAAACTTCTCACCTCGAAAATATTTCTCGGCAATGGCCAATTCTTGATCACGTTCACCTTCTCAGGATCTATTTTCAACTCATTCGCTGATATGACAAAACCCAAATAGATGAGTTTTGTCTTCATGAAGGAACACTTCTTCATGTTGACCAACAACTTCTCTTGCTGCAGTCTTCTCATCACAATGGCCAAATGCTTCAAATGCTCAACCTTTGTCTTACTAAAAATCAGTATATCGTCCAGATATACGACGACAAACTTTCCAATGAATTCCCTCAGGACTTCATTCATCAGCCTCATGAACGTGCTCGGCGCATTTTTCAAGCCAAATGGCATGACCAACCATTCGTACAAACCTTCGTTTGTCTTGAATGTTGTCTTCCATTCATCACCTTCCCTCATGCGAATTTGATGATATCCGCTTTTCAGATCAATCTTTGAGAAATAATTTGCCCCACTCAGGCAATCCATCAGATCATCCATTCTCGACAGTGGAAATATGTACCTGATGATGATTTTGTTTATCGCTCTGGAGTCTGTACACATTCTCCAGCCTCCATCCTTCTTTAGACTAAGTACGGTTGGAACAACACACGGACTCAGACTTTCTCTTACCAGTCCTTTATCCAGCAGATCCTGTACCTGCCTTTTGACTTCCTCATTCTCCTGAGGCGTCAATCTGTAAGCGGCCTTATTCGGTAAAATGGCTCCTGGTATGAGATCGATGTGATGACTCACACTCGTCATCGGTGGCAACGAACGAGGTAGTTCATCCACGATGATGTCAGCGAACTCTCCCAACAGTTCCTGAATCTCATCTGGTAAATCATCCACTCTTGTGCTAGTCAGGACAATTCTCGGTTTCCTGACCACAAAGAATTGTGGATCTTCTTTCTTCTCCATCTCTGTAAGCAGTTCTTTCCCACTCATAAGAAGTATCATGTTGCTTACTTCCGGCTTTACCTCCTTATCCTTTATCGGAAGTAATCTATGTGTCATCCCATCCTTCTCCAAAGTGTATGAGTTCATTCTCCCATCATGAACAACATTTCGGTCATACTGCCATGGTCTACCCAATAATACATGACAGACATCCATGGGAATGACATCACATAGGACCTTATCCTTACATTCACCCATTTTGAAATCAACTAAACATTGTTTAGTGACACTCACCTGATGTCCTTTCTGTAGCCATGATACCTTGTATGGAATCGGGTGATCAGTCGTCTCTAGCTCTAATTTCTCCACCATCTCAGTCGAAATGAGATTGTCGGTGCTTCCCCTGTCCACAATGACCTTGCATTTCTAGACCTTGGTCTTGCATGTGGTCCTGAACAGTCTGGTTCTCTGAGCTGTATCCTCCACCTCTTTCTCGGGTGTCAAAAGAACCTTATGCACCGTCAGTGACCTCCCACTTCCGGTGTCTTCATTCTCAACATCACACCTCTGTGCCTCAGTGATGTGAGCTTCTCCTCTGTCCATTTTCCTATCTGGACAGTCAACGGCTTTATGTCCGTCCTTCCCACATGTAAAACATGTGATGATTCCTCCTCTGCCTCTTCCCTTACCTCTGGTACTAGGAAAAGTGTTTGCATCAGCATAATCTCCACGCTGATCATTATGTTGCCTTCTCGGCTCAACATATGGCTGCCTCTGCGAGGTTCTGCCTCTTTCAACCTTACCCTGAGGTTTCTTCCATTTCTCTTTAGGATTTTGAGTTCTTTCTTGGGAAACTGTCTTGCCTCTGGGCTGACTTCTGCCTCACCCTCACTGCCCTTGCTTACGTCTCAGCTTCTCCTCGGCTTTCAGAGCCATATGATAAGCATCCTCAATTGTTCTGATAGTTTCCATGCTCAATTCATCCTGAATGTCGTATCTTAGACCATTCAGGTATCTGGCTACCTTCTCATCATCGCTCTCCCGATGACCTGCTCTGATATTGAGTTTGTAAAACTTCTCGGTGTACTCCTTCACCGTCATCATCTTCTGTCTCAGGTTCTACATTCTCCTGAACAGAGTGATCTGGTAATCCCTCAGGATTAATTTCAATTTCATCTTAGCAATCATCCTGTCCCAGATTTTGATCTTTTGTTTTCCCTTGGAACGTCTATCTGTCTGTAGCTCGTCCCACCATAAGGCTGCATGTCCTTTCAACTTGGTAACAACATGCCTTACCTTCTTATCCTCTTCGATATCCTCATTATTGAAGTAGGTATCAATAGCTCTGATACAGTCCAACAACTCTTCTGCATCCAGGCTTCCTTCATAAGCTGGAATATCCATTTTTGTCTTGGAACTCATCCGGGCGATGGATTTGATCAACCGCTCGGTTGATGCATCCTCTGCTGTGACTTCTTCTGCATGTCCAGCTTCCTCTTCAACCTCGGAATCGCTAATATCCCCTACACCAACTCCGCTTCTTTGTGCAGTTTCCATCTCTTCGAGTCTCGCCCTAAGATCTCTCATCTGCCACTCCATTTCTGGATTCCCTGTCGGCCTACCTCTTCTCCTCACCTCCCTGTCTTCTGGGTCAGGTGACTGTCTCTCCCTCCTAGGCGGCATGATGAATCCTCTTCTCTGCTACAGAAAGCAAAGATGTCTTCCTGCTCTGATACCACTCTGGCGCAAGTCATGACCCTCGCAGTCCAACCGCTCTCACCAGGACCTTCTTCAACTCATGCCCGAAGAGATTCAATGCCCCTTAGATCCCGTATCGGGACTTTTTGTCACCCATAGGATACTTTGTTGATCTCCCGACAGTTTTCTCAGGAAATTGGCTTTTTCGTTCTCACGAAACCTGAGTGCACGGTTCTCGTGCTGCCCAAAACTCTGAAACCTGATGGGTCAAAGAGTCAACGCTTCCGTTCCTTTCGGGGATTTCCCTATTGGGAAATCGGCATTTGTGTTGTCGTGCGTCACTACCTTCACAAATCCCCAAACCCCAAACTCTGATATGCACGTGAGCTAATTCCTCGCCATGTCACCTCCTCTCTCCACTCTATGAGGAATCGCGGGATCGCGATTTCACTGGTCGTAATTCCTTGCATTGGAAAATCCCGAATGTCGAATCCCAACTTCCCGAGATCTCATGCCACCTGTCCCCCTAGTGATCAACAACTCCGATTTAATCGAGAAATCACTATTCGTGATTTCACAAGGATGAAACTCTTGTCTCCGTGAAACCTGATAAGCCGAAACACGATGGCTCTTGGTTCTTCCATCCCGCGCCTAAGGACTAATTCCGCACAACTTCTCCAAATCTGACGGTCAGCGGGACTTCGAGATTCTCCTCTGCGAATCTTGGTCGTCTATTCTCCTCCTTGGAGATTTCTTCTTCTCCAAAGCTTCATTCTGTTCGAGCCTCTCCTAGGTCTGTTTACACAGTATTCACGAAGGAACTTTCCCTCCCGATCTTGTCAATTCTGACTCCCTCAGGGACTTTGTACACGCTTCTCGCACTCGACCTCCAACAACTCTCAAAGTGTTGAGTCTTCCGGACTCCATGCACTTCTGGCAACAATAGTCTATGCCTCCCTTTGCTCAGAATAGCCACTGAGACTTCAAGTTCGGCCTGCACTTCTCCTGCACGACTCTAAATCAATCTACACCAGTTTCTGGGCGAATGAGAATAAGGGTTTAACTGTCTAGCCTCATCAATGCACTCTATGCGGATGAATTCAACTGCACTCTATGCAAGAATCTCTCGGCTCAAACAGAGAAACAATTGAAACTCATTCTCCTCTCTCTCACAGATTTCAAATCAACTATGAAATCACATACACAACATATCAAAGCAAATGTATGATAGAAAGAAAACATCCATGAGCATAATATCAACACAGAGAAACCACACAAACCATGAAATTGAATCAAAATCTTTCTTCTATTAATTCAATTTGTACATGGGTGTTCTTCACAAGTTCTCTGCCTACTCTTCTCTTCTTGCTCCTGTTTTGATAATAATACAATGATACAAGGGAGGGTGTCTATATCCGTTTTCCCTCTCGAAAACTACAACTATCAATTCTATAATTAAATTCCTATCTAACAACATTAAATCTATTAAATGCCTTCCTATCTACTAAGGACGAGATTTTAAAGGCTCAAGGTCCCCTTTACAATACAAATGTGCTTATTTATGAATGCCTTCATTAAAGAGCGATGCAAAAACTTTCAAAGCATTTCAAAATTTGTAGGCGTTGTCCAGATGTCTTTTCTGCTTGATGTGCTGGCTCGCTTGATACGCTGGCGATGCTCCTGCATCAATTTTATTATCATTATGTACAAACCTTGAATTTTTCTTTTTGAGTGTATGATATCCCATTCATTTAATACATGTAAGAGGGTGGGTGTGAGAAGTCACATACCATAGTTATTGGAAGCATGGGGTTGGAGTACAATCAACATTGGGGAGAGTGAGAGTAACTGGATTGGAGGAAAAATAAATTTGTATGACCAAAGGGGGTTGTTTTTATAGGCAAATTTAGGGGGAAGCAAGAGGGAGTATAGTGTTGGAGCTTGGAGACAACAATGGTGGACATGATAATATATGTTTGGAGTTGTTTAAGACTAAATATGCAAGTTGTCATGCTTGCAGAAGAACCTGATTTTTAGGACTAAAGAGTGAAATTCTGTGTGAGTTGCACTACAATAGAGAGTTATTGATTTTTTTCTTAGTAATTTTCTTAACAATGAATTACCTTGAGTTCCCAGTAGTGAGATTCTTGGTTACCTTCACTAAATATACCCTAATAAAAAAATGGGATGCATGATGGAATAAGAGTAGTGAATGGACGCATTCCATGGGTTGTGTAGGTCAAGAGGAAGAGAGCTCGTGCAAATCGAGATAGTTGTAGGAGAATGCCACTGGGATGAAGTATTATCTGAGCTATGAGTGGACAGTGGGAAAGACCCTCTTTTGTGGATTCTTATACCAATATTGTGGGTGACTTGCTATTAATATCTAGAATATCATGTCTATGTATGGGTGGCACATCCATCCCAAGCAACTTGTTGAAAAACTATTTTAAAAATATAAGTGTTTATCTATTTTTTTGATTTATTTTATGAGTTTAAATGTTGTGCATTTTAATCTCTGTAAGAGAATAAATTATATGCTTATGTGGTGAATTTATTAGCTGAATTCATGTTATTTATCATGTTTTAGATACATTTAAATAATGGCATCAACAAATGGTTAAATCTATGTTTTTTCTATAGTTTGTAAGCTACGAGATATGTTAGCAGAAAAAATTATTTTTCTGTGTATTTTGAATGTTATGAACCTCAGTGATGTTGGGAATGTTACACTGCATATATCTAGAACCCTTTTATAAAACTTATTTTCATCTACCATGTTGAAATATCTATGACAAATGTATTCCTTGGAATACCTTGAATTGTCCTTGAATTCCTTTTCTGATCAAGAGATGTGAAAGCCTTGTTGTAGCAATCAAGGACAACATGATACTTGTCCAACCAATCCATACCCATCAAACAATCATATGACCCAACTAGTATGATAACCATATCTACCTTAGTGTTTTCTCCGTACATGTTTACTGGAAATCCCTAACCAACCAACTGATTCTTTTCTTGGTTCTAGTGGCTATTTGAACCAACCATGAATTCTCATGCTTATATTTCCTCAATTTAAATCTTTCAACTAGATTAGGATCTATATTACTATGACTAGCTCTAGAATCTATGAAAATAGCTATGGGTTGATTATAAACCTTACCTTCCATGTCAATATTGTAGGATTTATATTCTACTTTACTATTGTCCAAGGTTGCATAAATCATTGACACCCTCCTACCCATGTCTTCCACTATATGAGCTTCTTGAATGTTATGCACAATCCTCGTCCTATCTCCTTTGAGAGGAAAATATTTATACATTTGGTTTCCTTCACATCCCCAATAATTTATGGGTTTTTTCCTTAATATTTTCCCCAAGGAATATATCACAATCAACTCACTTTGTGCTTTCTTCCCTTTTCGATAATACTATGAGTTGTTACTGAAGAAAGGTGGCTTGAATCCTTTCCTTCTATGATCTATCTTTCCTTTATTTTTTTCATCCCAAGATTTTTGAAAAGTTGGCCTTCCCATATTTTTCTCATACAAATACTATTTTTCCTCGTGGCTTCCTCCAAAGTCTTTGGCTCATCAAACTAAACTTTATACTTGTATAATAGCAATAGTCCACTCAAAAATATCTAAATTTTAACTTTCTCATCTTTGATGAAACCCACATACCTCAAAAGCTCCAAGAATTTCTTCTCATACTCTTCCATGGTCAAGTTTCTTAATTTTAGCTCAAAGAATTATTGCATTTTCTTATCATAATAATGTTATAACAAGTATTGATGCTTGAAGTATTTCTTGAAATGCTTCCAAGAAATTATCTTTTCATCAATATGCTTGACTTGCTTCAACTAGTCCCACCATACGGAAGTTGTTAAACCCTAGAAAAATCCCCATGTTATAAATAAAACCCCTTATTAATCCCTATATATTCAATTATTACAAATCTAGTGTTATATTTGTATGTCTATTAGAACCCTTCATTGCACACTTTGATTATAATTGTACCATTTGTCTCCTATATATATAACAAGGAGACTTAGTCTTAGGATCATGTTGTCTCTCTCATATTGTATTATGAATTGGATATGTTGTAAATGGAGGTTTCTCCATTGAATTGGACTATAATAATTGAATTTTTATCATTTGTTAAGGTGTTGGATCATAACATTTGGTATGAGAGCATCAATCCTAGGGTTTTGCTTCTTCAAGCAAGTCATATTGGAATTTTCACTAGAAATTTTTTTCTGGGATGATTCATACTACAAAATGTATATGTTATTTATAAGAGATATCAAGTTAAATTTGGTTAAATTTGTGTCTTCTGGGTTATTATACGTTCGAAGATATACCCTGTGGAAGATAGGGTTTGTTGACTAGTCCTATAACTAGTCTCAAACATGTGTTCTGGGTAAAAATGTCATATATTCTTCAGCAAGGATAAAAATTTTGTGAGATTTATTTCATTTTAAAGAGGACAATTCATATTATTTTTGGTAGAAATTTTAGAACCGGGTATTAAATATTTGAGACATGACATTCTGTACAAGTTCTCTCTCCTTGAAAATCCAAAAATCAGCAATGTTTGGGAAAGTTACGCTAAATTTCACTTGGCACATCCAATTTCAGTTAGACCTATGGAATTGTAGAGAATACATTTTAGATTACATTAGGAAAAAAATTTAGACTCACATGGGTGGAAATTTCAGAAATACATCAAAAGGAAGGCCGACCAGGAGGACAAACTTCAAAATAAGGGCTTAAAAGGCACATAAATTAAAATCGGCATAAATTTTTATTGGAAGATCTATTTTTGGTGATTCAAAATTTGTAATAAAGATGCAAAAGAGGATAATTATTATTTTCTAACATGTCTCGAAATGGTTCTCCAAAATTTTCTTCACGAACTAAACCTCCAGAATGTTGAACTACGACTCAATATGAAATCAATGAGATTTATCGCTAGATGGAAAAGATGATTACGAAAAATATGGAACAAATGGAACATAAGATGGACGAAATTATGAAAATAAATATGGATGAAATGGAAAACAAGATAGATAAGAAGATGAATGAGAATAAGAATGAGATGAAAATAAATATGGATAAAATGGAAAATAAGATAGATAAGAAGATGGATGAAATGAAAAATAAGATGGATGAAAATATGAAAAAATATTTGAAGGAATTACAAAATTCCTTATCTTCCATGACTTTTCATGCTCTAGGTGATATATTCTCTAAAGGATATATCAAAATACAATGAACTCGGGAAAATAAAGGTAGTAATCCGGTTGAACAACCTGCCAATAATAAGCAATTTTTTAGTGGATTTAATTCTAATAGTGGAGTTAATTATGGTGGGGGTGTTAAATTCAACTTTCCCAAGATTGAATTAAAGAATTTCAAGGGAACAAAGATATTTACCTAGGTAAACCAAATAGAGAAATATTTTAAACTAATTAATATCATGGATGATAAGAAAATGATTCACATAACAACCTTGAACTTTGAGATAAAACCAAATCAATGGTATCAATGGGTAGTTAAGAAGAAGCCCCCTTTTTATCATTATACTTGGGGTCTATTTATAAGATACTCAGAAGAAAAATATGAGAAAATTTTGGAGAATGACTACTTGAGTCAGTTGACAAGAATCAAGAAGTTAAGTGATATTGAAGATTACAATTCAAGATTTCAGGTATTGGCGACAAGGGTGGATAATACGAGTGATGATAGTTTGTTGGAAGCTTACATGGGTGGATTAAAAGAAGATATTAAACATGAGCTCTTATTAAGAAATAATACAAATATTATGGAAGCTATGCAACCTTCTCATCATATTCAAGCGAAGAATAAGTCTATGCACAAGTATACCATTGGAGCACACATAGGAATCAAAGATCGTTATGTGGTTCATAAGACAAGCGTACCTCAATTGAAAAGGTTGAGACCTTAGAAAATGGATGAAAGTAGAGAAAAGGTACTATGTTTCAATTTTGACAACAAGTATAGTAAGACGCATAATTGCAATGAGAACAAATGGGTGGTGTTTATGTTGTATTAGGAGTCCAATGGTTACACTGTAATGTACCCAACCACCCATAGGTCAGGCACGCTACCTCAAAAACTCTATTCAAAACTGATCTCAAATTCTCATAATAGTTAATTCAAAATCAAGCATTAAATAATGCAATAACCACATATGCAATAATCAATATTCATGCTACAACATAAAATAAAGGAACAATGTTCCATGTACAACAATAACCAACAAGCGCACACAAAATTACATCTCATAGATAAATATACATAGTGGAATATACATTATACATAAAAAAATGGAGAGCACTTATATTTTCACGTAAACATTCACCAACTGGCTGCAGACCAGGGACATTCCTCCCAACCATAGACATTGTTTCTCCAATTCTCAACAACAAGTCACCCTCGATCCAGGGCTATCAATCCACAAGGATGGGTCCTAGGACAAATCTAAAACACAAAATAATTGGATAATAAGCTCTCAGGTTTTCCCAACCACACATCAATCTTAATTTCCATGTCTCTTTCCCATTCAACCTGCACAACCCAAAGAAATGAACCCCTTTCTCTGCTATGTAATCGCTCAAGCTATTCCAATTCTCTCCAGGGCTCCAATGCTACTGGTCAAGAAATATCGATGCTGTAAACTCCAATGATTCTCAGCAGTGAACAGTTCATTCATAACTACCATTAATCTCATGCCCATAGGCATCCATTCCCATATGGAATTATCAATAATTTATTACAACCATATAGCAATGGCTCTCCTCTTCCAACCATTTGTTTCCATGCTCATACCAAGAGCACACGAATTGGCAAGAAACAAGAATGAAAGAGTGAGAAGAGTGTATGAGTGAATGACAAAGAGAAAGTGAACCCCCAAAATGAAAGAGTGAAAGGAATATGAAATCCAAAACAACCCAAATAGAATTTTATATAATTACATGAAATCAAGAACCCCATGGCATGCCCAAGAAGCTCATGTAACCACGTTTCTCCATAAAATCAATTATGGTTAAATAAAATATAATAAAATACTTAGCCCCTTAAGCCCCCCCTCTCGTGGAATCATATCCCCCTATCTCTTTTGTCCTTGTCCGTCTTATAACCAACAATGTATTATCTATATGTGTGTGTGTGTATTACATTTCTAGGCACTATGGTCCCTTTGCAACTTTATCGACTCACCGGCCTTAGTCATATTTACATAATATATTCTAGTTCATAGGGATCAAAAACTTGGGTGTTACATCCCCCTCCCCTTATTTTGGCATTGTCCTCATTGTACAACACCATATTGATGTTCTTACAATTATAGGCACTCTAGAATTTACTCTACACAAACATCCTATCCAACCCTTATATACATAGGCACTCCATCCTAGGAATAAGCATTCATACATAGGAAGTCTGGCCCAAAACATGCACAAAGATTTTACAATTTACATTTCTGGAAGCAGTTCCAACCAACAAGCTCTCATTCCCCATCAACCCTGCATAACCCAAAGAAATGAACCCATTTCTCTTCCATGTAGTTCCTCAGGTTGTTCCATTTCTCTCCAGAGCTCTAGTGCACTCAACCATGAATTTTTCATAGTTGTGGCTCCAAGAAATCCAACTACAACAAGTCCACTGGAATTTCTTCATTCTATGCCTTCATCATTGAGCTCGATTTTCTTCTAGTGTTATTTTTCCGAAGATTCCAGATTTCATAGATAAAATATCATCTATATTATACACATATAGTCATCATGAGATATCATTATAACAATTTTCAATAATAAATGTCAAATTTGTTTTATACAGGAAAACAAAATTTTCCAAGCATGAGCTTCCTGCTCATAATTCATTTGGCTCTTGCAATAGAAGGATTCAATATTTATTGTGGATTAAAATAGTACCATACCCAAAGAACATTATTCCTATAATTTACTCAACCTTCAATCATCCAAACCAATTGTTAGCATATCATAACAATTTGTAACTATTAATTTCCTAAATTTATTTTATATAGGAAAATAAAATTTCCAGGCATGAATTTTATGCTCATAATGTTTGTATCTGCAACTGTAGATTTCAGTCTTCCATATGGATTACATCCCTACCATATCCAAGACCATTCTTGCTGCAATTTCCTCAATGTCCACTCAGCCAAACAAATTGTCCGTATCTCATGTACAAGATATATATATTTTCATGGAAACAATTCAAAAGAATTCATAGAGTGATCTCAGAATTGTTTAATTTACAATTCAATCACTTCCATTAATCCAAATATTAATTGGAATGAACCCATCATTCTCTACACATGTATTATCAACCAATATTTTATTTCTTCTATCTGTCAATATTCTTATCACTTTGTTCCCTTAACATAGATTTTCCATAATTTATCATTATGTAACTACTTTAACCTGCAAATTTTCTTGTTGCATTATCTAACAACTCCACAAGAATTTTCAAGTTCACGAGTTAGAAAAAATCACATCATTTCAAATGTTAGCATAATCATTTATATTCCATATAATATATACATTTATTCACCAAAATTCATTCAATAATTCTTTTAATACCACTTGTAACATTTTCAAAAAATCCAAAAAGTGATCTTAGAATTGTAGCAAACAACAATTCAATCACCTTCAGCGAGTATTCATATTAATATAATACAACTATAATTCATTATGCATTTTCAACAACACAAGATTTTCATAATGCAACAAATAATTACTAATAAAAATAACAATCAATGTTCCAATACCCATGGCCACATCTACACAATGCATCCATGCATTGACTACATAATACCACATAACTATGTCATGCATTCCACCATGGTGAGCTGGAAGGTCATGTCAATGCCTCAACACATCATATGAACTCTTATGAATACTTCCTGACTATTTGGATACCCTCATCTTCAACCCATACACAACACAACAAACATAATTCCTAACTTATCTTCAATGTCGAAAAAGAAGTTGCAGTCCAAACATCAACTATATAGGGAAACTATTCAACACTCACATAGCGCTATATCCCTTCCATATCCAACCATATCATGGTCTCACACATAACTAGCTCTATGGATATTCATTACTATAAAAGGATTATGTCTCCTGATTTGACTTGGTTATGATATCATAACCAATCATAACACAATATGCAACTACTAATTTATGTAAATTCTCTATAGCTTCAACAACATTTACATACTCCAGGCCTTCGAGCATTACATATCAATTTAAATATTGAAAAAATTAACTGAGGGAATTCTTACCTGAATTCCCTTCAACAATTGAAGAAAATAAATGCATACCTACTTGATGCTACCTAGTCAGCTAGTATTTGTAGAAGCTTGCAGGCTTCCTTCGCCATCCTTTCACCATTACTACCACCCTCATAGGTATTCGCATATATGGAATTCATAAGCAATAGAAAAAACATCCACATATTTAACCATACTGTATCATTTTTCCTGAGTACATAATCCATCATTATTCATGCTCAATTTCCATAACGTCATGATTGCATAATAATAGTACCAACAATTCATTCAAATTCTATAGTAGTTGAATAATAATTCCTTAGTTTCACTCTTCTTGATTTATTTATCCATTTTTCATTACTTTCCCTGTATCTCTTTGTTTCCCCAACCAACTTATACAAGACTTTCATCACCTGAGAATTTATGTGATTTTTTTCATCAGCCTCTCATTGTCTTCTTTGTATCTCTGCACTTATATTCTTAGGATTCTTATAGTATCTATTAACATTTCTTCCTCCCCTCTGCCCTTGTGTCCATTTGATTTTTTCTATGCATTACTCACACTAATATTTTATCCTTTGGACTCTTCATCATGACTATAAGATCCCTCTCCTTCTTCCATTTCTTGAATATGAATTCTTATCTTGAAGTGATATGGTTATACTCCTTAATTCTGCAAAATGTGCAAGAAACCATTTTGTTAAAATTATGCATATTATAATTTTGTTTCCAAACAATGCTAGAGGTCCTTTTTTTTTTTCTCAATTCATGAAGAAATATATTATCATTCTCCAAATGATAACAATTCAATGTTATTCTCCTCTGAATCATCTTTCTAATGACTATTTCCATGCCCCAATCTGATCTCTGAGCTGAAAGTTATGGCTTCCTGAAAAAGTCACTTTCACTCTTTTTGTGCAAATAGGATCTTGTAGCAGCAATGGAATGGTCGTGTGCGAATCTTGTCAAATTATTCCACATGCCCTTTAAATTGGTACATAATTCAAATTTTACATAGGCACTTCCTTCAATTCACTTTTCTTGTGACCATGGACTCAAAACCATCGGCTTATCCACTCTAAGAGATGTTCCTTCAATGATTTTCTCTTTATTCTTCTACAGATGACCTCGTTCAAAAATGTGCGAGGGATTGTTTACTTATAGGCCCTTTGCACCTCTAATAAACACCTTTACCTTATCATGATACAAGTGTTGGAAATAGGTCCTCTAGACTTCGACATTATTTCATTCTTCCGGAGTAATACTTCCCAAAGTACACTTCATCAAAGTACTAGTATTATCTCCACTAGTAGATCAGATGGTTGAGATTTAATCTCTCATTGACTAGATGATCCTGGATCATATGGAGGCTTCAAAGAAATCGATGATCATGACTTAATAATGTGTTGATATGGATGGCCCTTATTTATTTTGGGGCTTCGACTCTATGAGACTCTGGGATATTACAACTCTCAAAATGTTCAACTCCATTAGAGTTATACCTCCTGAAGTGCTTACACCATCCTTCTACTACTTGATCTAACGATTGAGAAAAGTAGCAAAGGGATATTAGATCGACATTACATGTGATTTGTTTACTTTGGGAATCTGAGATATTGTGGCTTACCTTTTTCTTCCACTATACTCGATCAGAAGGACGACAATTCACCCAAAGTTCCTCCTTGATCCACCGGTTGGATGGATTTTGGGGCTTCGACAATTTGAGACTTTGGAAATTGTGTCTTACCCTTTCCTTCCACTATAATCGATAGCAAGGTAAAGCATTCACCTGAATTTCCTCCTTTATCCGATGGTTGGTTGGTGATGCAGGAGCATCTCTCCACATCAGCCAGCCAGCTAGCCAGCCATGTCAAGTGCACGCATTCAAAGCTGAAGAGAGGCGTAGTCCTCATTTTCATTTTAGAATTGAATGTAATTAAATGTTTAAGATGTTGAGTTGTGAAGTCATGCCTTTGCGTAGGCTGTAGATAAGGTAGGCCTTTAATGTTTGTAAGGTTGATATCTAGATCCGAATAGTGGACTAGACAGCCCAATCAATGTAATTGAATAGGGTAGGTAGATTGGAGGGAAGAGCTCGAAGAGCCCCCTCATGTAAAAAGATGAATTGTATCTCTTTATTAATAATTAGAATGAAAAAAGGAAGAGTTAGAGTCTGCGAGTAGAGAGCAGAAGAGAAGGAGCCGAGACCTTGTTACAGGCCATGCTCAGGAACACCTTGTAAAAACAGGCATTTGCCATTTAATATAAACAGAAGCAGTTTTTCCTGCATGTATTTATGTGTTATGTGGATGTCTGTGAGTGTTATCTATATGATGTAAATGTATGTTGTAGGTTTTCATTTGCAGGAGTGTGTTTGATTTCAGGTGAAGGTATTTGAGGTTTCATTCCATGAGGGCATGACAAAGTACTGCGGTCTCTGAATACCAGTACACTGAAGCACTTCTGAATACTGCGGGTTCAGACAAAGACATGCTGCGACACAAGAACTGAAATCAACAACTCAGGGAACACCTCAAAGTTGCTGAACACCTTGGAGGCAAGGTTGTGGGAGGAACCACAATTGCAGACAGAAGCTCTGAGGAGTTCTGTGAAGCTTTGCCAGATGGGAATCAAGCCAGTGCAAGGAGTGCACAAAGCTAGAACTCTGCTGTGAGTTCAAGGAGAAATAGAATCACTAAGGATTCTAAGAGCTCTGTCAGGTGGGCATTGAGTAGGTGCATAGGTGAACAGGAGGACAAAACTGTTGGACGTCCTGTGAAAAGATACTCTACTAGGAGGGCATTGAGTAAGTGTGCAGACAGAATAAAAGAGAACTCTTTGAGTTCTGGAATTTAGAGGAAGAATCCACTAAGGGATCTTAATAGGGTTGTTGAACACCCTACAGACTCAGCAAGAAGTTGCTTGAGGCAGAGGATAACTAGGAGGGCATCCAAGTATTCTCCATCTGTGGGAGAAGAAAGAAGGATTAAATCCCTTAGGGGTCAGAGTGTTTGAGAATCTCAGGAGAGACAACACTGTGTGTGCATGACAATACTCTACAGGGGCGTAGGAGTTGAAGAATCCTTTATGGATTCGGAAGAAGGAGAAGCTCAGGAGGGTGAGTGCTTTCAGGCACAGAGTCGTAACTGCAAGGAGTGCAGAAGCTTCAGAACCCTCTGATGGGTTTAGAGTAATCAAAGCTTAGGAGGATCATCATTTTTATACACGCGGTGAAGCTCAAAGTGTGAGGAGTTCATAGAGAAGAAAGAGGCCAAGGTTGAAGCCTATGGAAAATTGAAATTCTTCCAAGTCTCGAAAGATAGTGTGCAAGCTCAGGAGCAAGAGAACGAAAACCGTCGAATCGGCTGGAGAAAATAGATCTGGACTGTTAAAGATTTCACATCTAGGAAGGAATATCAGGAGGAGTGCACAGGAAGGATAGATATGAACCGTCAGATCTAGAGCGAAATACCCGACAACTGTCAGATCGGTTGGGAGATACACGAGGTTTAGCTTTGTGAATAGGAGGGTGGAAGTCCCGAAAGGTTTGACTTATTGGGATATCGATGTTCGGGATATCGAAGTTCTCGAGGTCGAGAAAGTCAGGACATTTCAAGTCTCGAAATAGTGAGAGTGAATCTGAGCTGTCCATTTGTGGAGACACATGGCAAGGATTGAGCAACCCATCGGTATATTGGCTATCGGGGTTTTGAGTTGGTAGAGAATTTCTATCATCAGGGTATCGAAAAATCTGAACCCGCGAGATTGGATCAGAGCCGTCCATCTGTTGGGGACACATGGTGGAGATCCAGATTATCAGGGAAAGCCCCAATAGAAAAGTCAAATCGGCGCATCAGGGTTCAACGTTTCGTGAATCCTGAGGGCAAGACTTCCAGAGCATCAAAAGTCGCGAAATCGCAAGAGGCGATCAGGACCGTCCATATTGAGGGGATGCATGGCAACAATTGAATCCTCGGGAAAGTTTCTGATAGGAGAGTCACGTCAGGAAATTGGGATTCAGAGAATTGGGAATCCTGAAGACAAGAGGTTTATGCATTTCGACATTGGAAAGTCCGAAACCCCGATAGGAGATAAGGCTGCGGTCTCGTGAGATAGCGGTCACGTGGGCTAGGAGTTTATCTAGGTGGGATAACATGTAAAGGCATGTATCGATGAATTGAATCATTGGAGATCAGGGATTCAAGAGGACAAGGGACTCTTGACGTCAGGGATCACAAAAACCCCGAAACCTGAAATTATCATCGGGGAAAAGTCATAGGAACGTAAAGAGGCCATGACAGGGAAATAAGGACCTATGGATCGGGATTTAAATAGTTATTCCACTGGGGAATCAAAAGAGCCACTTCGGCTCAAGGGAATTTAGACAGAACGATCCTTTTGACCGAAAGGTCGGGCACAAAGACCCTGCGGGGTGTGTGGCTGCGTCAGTTTTGGTATCAGAGCTTGATTCTTGCTTGTATATTTTAGGCAAGGGAGGCAAAGGAAGAAGACAGATTATTGAAACTCTATAAGGATTTGTTTGCAGGTAGGCAACAAGTCCATAAACAGTCAGGAGGACTCTAGGATGAAGCTAGAAACACTCGGAGAGTAGAGTGACAGCAATAGGTTTGCTAGGAGGGCAGACAGAGACAACAACATGGCTATTGAAGGCCGTAGATATGATGGAAGGAAAAACTCAAAGCTATGGAGCAAAGAATATATGGATGAAGAGCTCGCTGATATAAGGAAAGAAATAGAAAAGCTTGCATTGTGGATGTAGTAGAATACCAAGCAGAGATGGGTATACGAATGGCCCATGAAGAAGCCAAAGGTAAAATGGCCAGTCAAGGAGTTGATGGCTAGAAGACAGCATAGGCTGTTAAGAGGATGGTTGAGGCATGCTGAAAACCTCGACGAACCTGAGGAAATGGTTCAGATATGTGAACTGGAGACTAGGATAGGTCTCAATGAAGAAAGTAAAATGAGATCAACTGAAGATCTCAAGCACTGCCAGGTGGGCAATGAGTTGAGATCACTGCGGGATCTTAGAGACTGTCATGAGGACAGCCAAGGAATTTCACATTGTCAGTCGAGCAATAGTATGAGATCACTGCGGGATCTCGAAGACTGCCAAGAGGGAAGTGAAAACATCTCATATTGCCAGGTGGGCAGAGATGAGCATTCGAGACAGTCTGAAGTTATGATGGACTTGGAGGTGAGTTCAATTCAGCAAGGAGTGTTGATGAAGATGGGATCGGTTGATATCATAATCTGCCAGGAGGACAGTGGAAGCATCCCATATTTCCAGGTGGGCAGGGTTGAGCAGATGAGTTGGAATCAGCCAGAAGAGATGACAGAGCAGGTGAGCTCAGAGATGGATTTAGATCGGCAGATGCAACTGGCAGAAGAGGAGGATCTGAAGGACCTTCTAATGATTGGGGGAATACAGATATTCCTACCACTTTCCTAGGAGGAGGCATAAATCTATGTTGCAGGTGCAACAACAACAGAAGGACAATCAACTAAGACTGTCGCAGAAGGATTGGAGCAGATATCTGAAGCCGCCTAAGAAGGAAAAGAGAATGAGCATTTTGAGGAATGGCTCAATGATTTTGGCCAGGGAGCTGAAAAGAAATAAGTTGAAGCACTGAAGCTAGCAAAAAAGGAAGCCAAAGAGAAATCAATCATATTTATCACTCCATGGGAGATGGAGTTGGAGATGCTGGAGGATTGGATGAACAATCCAGAGCCAGCAAGAGAACTGGCAGAAGTTGAGCTGTCAAAGAAGGTGACTAAACAACAGGTCAGTCAAAGGAAGACTGCAGAGATGAACTTTGCAGTGGGGTGGCAGGTTGAGGCCATGAAAGATGAAGAAGGAGGCGTGGGAGATCACAATGATCTACCCATGTGCCAAAAAAAATTGCAGCTGAGGAGACTGCATGAACAGGGCCAACCACTAGAGAAGCTGGATGTAGTGGTCAAGGGAATCAAAAGGCTGATGTTAAGGTTAGCAAGGACTGCCAGCGAGGAGAGGCTAAGCAGTAGGAAGGAAGCAGCAGCAGCAGGAAGGAAGCAGTAGCAACAACGCAGAAGCAGCAACAGCAGTAGCAAGATGGAGCAGACGAACAACTCCAGAGAATGATTTGGGATACAGGGGGATTTCCACAGCTGAGATGGGAAGCTCATGAAGAAGGAGCTCATGAATTTTGTAGCTGAGGAGTATGATGCAAGATCATCTCTCCACGTCATCCAACTAGCTAGTCAGCCAGCCACATCAACTGCATGCATTCAAAGCTGAAGAGAGGCACAGTCCTCATTTTGATTTTAGAATTGAATGTAATTAAATGTTTAAGATGTTGAGCTGTGAAGCCCTACCTTTGAGTAGTCTGTAGATAAGTTATGCCTTTAATGTTTGTAAGGCTGAGATCTAGATCCAGATAGTGGACTAGACAACCCATTCAATGTAATTGAATAGGGTAGGTAGATTGGAGGGAAGAGCTCGAAGAGCCCCCTCATGTAAAAAGATGAATTGTATCTCTTTAGTAGTAAGTAGAATGAAAAAGAGGAAGAGTTAGAGTCTGCGAGTAGAGAGAAAAAGAGAAGGAGTCGAGACCTTGTTACAGGCTGTGCTCAGGAACACCTTGTAAAAATAGGCATTTTCCATTTAATATAAACAAAAGTAGTTTTTCTTGCATGTATTTCTATGTTATGTGGATGTCTATGAGTGTTCTCTATATGTTGTATATGTATGTTGTAGGTTTGCATTTGCAGGAGTGTGTCTGATATCAGGTGAAGGTCTTTGAGGCTTCATTCCATGAGGGCATGACAGAGTACTGCGGCCTCTGAATACCAGTGCATTGAAGCACTTCTGAATACTGCGGGTTCAAACAAAGATGTGTTGCGGCATAAGAACTGAAATGAACAACTCAGGGAAGACCTCAAGGTTGTTGAACACCTTGGAGGCAAGGTTGTGGGAGGAAACAAAATTGCAGACAAAAGCTCTGAGGAGTTCTATGAATCTCTTCAAGATGGGCATCGAGTCAGTGCAATGAGTGCACAAAGATAGAACTCTGATGTGAGTTCAAGGAGAAACAGAATCACTGAGGATTCTGAGAGCTCTGCCAGGTGGGCATTGAGCGGGTGCATAGGTGCACAGGAGGACAGAACTGTTGGACATCCTCTGAAAAGATACTCTACCAGGAGGGCATTGAGTAAGTGTGCAGATAGAATAAAAGAGAACTCTTTGAGTTCTGCAATTTAGAGGAAGAATCCACTGAGGGATCTTCACAGGGTTTCTGAACACCCTGCAGACTCAACAAGAAGTTTCTTGAGGTAGAGGATAGCCAGGAGGGAATCCCAGTATTCTCCATCTATGGGAGAAGAAAGAAGGATAAAATCCCTTAGGGTTCTAATTGTTTGAGAAGCTTAGGAGAGACATGATGCAGGAGCATCCACAACTCATCAAGCGAGCCAGCGCGTGGAGAAAGAAAAGACAGCTGGACGAGCCAGCAAAACTTCTTTTTTGAATTTTACTTTGATATTGTTGCGCCGAGCATTAATGAGTTGATGTAATGAAGTGCACTTGTATTGTATTGTAGATAAGGAGGCATTTATTAGAATTAATGCTGTTAGATAGGAATTTATTGTAGATTTGATAGTTGTAGAATTCGAGAGGGAAAACAGAATATAGGCACCCTCCTTTGTATCATTGTATTATTCATTCATACAAGAGCAAGGGAAGAGCAGACCAGAAAATTTGTGGAGAACACCCATGTATAGATATTGAATTAATAGGAAAACTTTGATTCAATTCCATGGCTGTGATTATTCTATGTGTGTTGTTGATATTATGCTGTTGCATATTTTCTTCTTGTTATGCCTTTGTTTTATACGCTATGTATGTGATTTCATGGTAGATTCAAAAATCTGTGAGAGAGACGAGAATGAGTTTCAATTGTTTCTTTGTTTGAGTCAGGAGATTCCTGCATAGAGTGCAGTTGAATTCCTCTGCATAGAGTGCGTTGAGGGGGCTCAATAGTTAAGCCTTCATTCTTGTTCACCCAGAAGTTGAATTGGGTTATCAGAACCATGCAGGAGAAGTGCAGGGTAGATTTGAAGTCTCAGAGATGAGTCTGAGAGAAGGAAGATTGGACTACTGTGGGCAGGATTGCACAGGGTCTGGACGACTTCAACACTTTGAGATCTGTTGGAGGTCGAGCACGTAAAGTGCACGTGGAAGGTCTCTGAAGGAGTCCGAGAAATCAAGTTCAGAGGGGATAGTTCTTTCTCGTCACAGTGAGAACGAATCCAGGAGAGATTCCTCAAGAGGAAGAGAATCGACGACTTGAAATCGTCATGGAGAATCGCAAAGAATCAAGCCATCGCATATCAAGCCATCGCATATTGGCACTCAGCGTTTGGCAAGGTAAGAGTTTGCTCATTGAAATCGCTAGTCATGATTTCCAGAGTCAATGGGAGCCGTTGATCAGCACGGGATTAGTGGCATCGGATCCCAGAGAGTCGGGATTCGACGTTCAGAGTTTTATTGTGGAAAGGATTGTGAATGAAGAAAGTGCGATCCCGCGATCCCCAATCACACGGAGTAAGGAGGTGACATGGCAACGTGGGACCCCGAGGTTTAGTGAAGGACATGTGATGCGGTATCGAAGAATCGGAACCTTGGCACTCGGGATTTGAATTTACAAAGCATTGATATCGCGAGTAGCGATATCCTGAGAGGGAAATCCCCGACGAAGGTGGAAGCATTGACCTTTGACTATCGGGGTTCGGAGTTTTGAATTTCCTATGAACTGCGCTCACAGGAATCGCGAACTCCCAAATCGCGATTTCTCGATTTGTGAGAGTGGGGAGATCGTCGGAGGAGTACTGTGGGTAGTAAGAACTCCCGAGTGGAGTTGAAAGAGTCTTTGACTCTTCGGAGCAAGTAGGAGAAGGTCCTGGTGTGAGCGGGTTGGACCGTGAGGGTCGCGACTTCGCGTCAAGTGGTATCAGAGCCTAGAAATCTTGTCTGTATATCTCAGGCGAGAGAAGGGGAGGAGAAAGGGAAAGCACTCTGATACACACGACTCGCATCAAGTGGTATTGGAGCGGGAGTATCTTTTCTTTCTGAAGCAGAGATAGAGGAGACATAATGCCACCTAGAAGAGAAAGGCAGTCACCTGATCGAGAAGACAGGGATGCCCGAAGGAGAGGTAGGCCAGTAGGGAATCCGGAGATGGAGCGTCAAATACGAGATCTCAGGGCGAGACTCGAGGAGATGGAGACCACCCAAAGGCATGGAGCTGGTGCTGGAGAGTTCAGTGATTCCGAGGTGGATGAGGAAGCTGGACATGATGTAGAAGAGGTCTCAACAGAGGATGCATCAACAGAGAGGTTGATCAGAGCTATTGCTAGAATGAGCTCAAAGACAAAGATGGACATTCCCGTCTATGAGGGGAGTCTAAATGTAGAAGAGTTGTTGGATTGGATCCGAGCACTCGACACCTACTTCGATTATGAGGATATCGAAGAGGACAAGAAGGTAAGGCATGTGGTCACGAAGTTGAAAGGACATGCAGCCTTATGGTGGGATGAGTTGCAGGCGGATAGGTGCTGCAGAGGCAAACAAAAGATCAAGAGCTGGGATCGGATGATCGCTAAGATGAAAGCGAAATTCATCCCGAGGGATTACCAGATCACTCTGTTCAGGCGAATGCAGAACCTGAGACAGAAGTTGATGACGGTGAAAGAATACACCGAGGAATTTTACAGGCTCAACATTTGAGATGGTCATCGGAAGAGTGATGACGAAAAGGTGGAAAGGTACCTGAATGGTTTAAGATATGACATTCAGGATGAACTGAGCATGGTTACCATCCGAACGATTGAGGATGCGTACCAGATGGCTCTAAAAGCAGAAGAGAAGCTGAGCCGCAGGAAGGGACAGCGAGGGCGAGGCAGGAGTCAGCCCAGAGGCAAGGCGGTTGCCCAAGCAATAATTCAGAAGCCCAAGGAGGATTGGAAGAGACCTCAGGGAAAATATGAGAAAGGTGGAACCTCACAGCAGAGGCAGCCACAAACTGAACAGAGGCAACAATATGCTGAGTCGAGGAGGAAGCATATGGAGAAGGGTGGCGGTTATGCTGACGCCAACATAATTCCTCGTAACCGAGGTCGAGGTAGAGGAAGAGGAGGAGTTATCACATGTTTTACATGTGGAAAAGATGGACATAAAGCCGTTGACTGTCCAGACCGGAAGTCAGATAGAAGTGAAGCTCACATCACTGAGGCGCAGAGGCGTGATGATGAGGATGTGGACAGCGGAAGATCGCTTGGAACGCATAAGATTCTCTTGACACCTGAGATAGAGGTGGACAGCTCAGTGCAGAGGAGCAGACTGTTCAGAATGGCTTGTACAGCGAAGGACAGGAAATGCAAAGTCATAGTTGACAGTGGGAGCACCGATAATCTCGTTTCATCCAAGATGGTGGAAAAGCTGGAGCTAGAAACAACTAAGCACCCGAGTCCATATAAATTCTCGTGGTTACAGAAAGGACACCGGGTAAGTGTCACTAAACAGTGCTTAGTTAAATTCAAAATTGAAAATTATCATGATGAGATTCTGTGTGATGTTATTCCCATGGGCGTATGTCATATACTATTGGGTAGACCATGGTAGTATGACAGAAATGTTGTTCATGACGGGAGGATGAACACATACACTTTGGAGAAGGATGGGAGAACCCATAGATTACTGCCGATAAAGGATAAAGAAGTGAAGCCAGAAGTGAACAACACGATACTTCTCATGAGTGGGAAAGAACTTCTCACAGAGCTGGAGAAGGATGAAGATCCACAATTCTTTGTTGTCAGGAAGACGAGAATTGTCCTGACAAGTACAAGAGTGGATGACTTGCCAGAGGAGATTCAGGAACTGCTGGGAGAGTTCGTTGATATCATCGTGGACGAACTACCTCGTTCGTTGCCACCGATGAGGAGTGTGAGTCACTATATTGAACTCATACCCGGAGCAGGTTTGCCGAACAAGGCAGCGTACAGGTGGACACCTCAGGAGAATGAGGAAGTCAGGAGGCAGGTACAGGATTTGTTGGATAAAGGATTGGTCAGGGAGAGTCTGAGTCCATGTGTTGTTCCAACAGTACTGAGTCCGAAGAAGGATGGAGGCTGGAGGATGTGTACAGACTCCAGAGCGATTAATAAAATCACCATCAGATACAAATTTCCACTGTCGAGGATGGATGATCTGATGGATTGCCTAAGTGGGGAAAATTATTTTTCAAAGATTGATCTCAAGAGTGGATATCATCAGATCCGGATGAGAGAGGGGGATGAATGGAAGACAACATTCAAGACAAACGAGGGTTTTTACGAATGGCTGGTCATGCCATTTGGTTTGACAAACACGCCAAGCACTTTTATGAGACTGATGAATGAGGTCCTGCAGGAATTCATTGGTAAATTTGTGGTTGTATATCTGGACGACATATTAATTTTCAGCAAGACCAAGGCTGAACACTTGAGGCACTTAGCTATTGTGTTGAGAAGACTACAGCAGGAGAAGCTGTTGATTAATTTGAAGAAGTGCTCGTTCATGCAGACAGAACTCATTTATTTGGGTTTTTTAATCTCGGCGAATGAATTGAAGATGGATCCTGAAAAGGTAGAGGTAATCAGGAATTGGCCATCGCCGAGGAATTTTTTTGAGGTAAGGGTTTTCATGGTTTAGCTAGTTTCTACCGAAAGTTCATTCGGAATTTCAGTGGAATTAGTGCAGTGATGATGGACACTGTGAATAAATGGCATAAAGTTTTTCATTGGACAACAGAGGCTGAGAGGAGCTTCAATCTGTTGAAGCGGAAGATAACAGAGCAACCAATTCTGGTGTTTCCTAATTTCCAGAAGACATTTCAAGTGAAATGTGATGCCAATGGATATGCTATTGGAGGGGTCCTGAGTCAGTATGACAGACCTGTAGCATATTATAGCGAGAAGCTGGATGATGCAAAGATGAAGTACTCCACATACGACAAAGATTTCTATGCCATTATACAGACATTGAAAAAGTGGAGGCATTACTTGATACCCAAGGAATTCGTTTTGTACAGCGATAATCACACATTGCAGTTCGTGAGTCAATAGGAGAAGTTGAACCAGAAGCATGCGAAATGAGTAGAGTATATGCAGAGTTTTACATTTGTGATCAAACATATTTCAGGAACTGCTAACAAAGTAGTCGATGCTTTGAGCAGGAAATGCTTGTTGATGCAGGAGTTCAGAGTCAAGACGCTGGGTTTTGAAAATCTAAAGGATATGTATGCAGGCGATGCAGATTTTGCAGAAGCATACAAGGCAACCGAGAATCCAGTTCTCAGGGATCGGAGTCCATGGTTGGAATATATAATCCAGGAAGGATTTCTCTTTCGAGGAAATCAGTTGTGCATACTGAATTGCTCCATGAGGGAGAATTTGGTGAAGGAAAAACACAACGGAGGCTTAGCAGGTCATTTTGGACATGAAAAAACATTCGCCAAGCTGAGCGAATTGTATTTTTGGCTGGGGATGTGAGCAGATCTTAAACGGTTTGTTGACAGGTGCACGATATGTCAACATGCGAAAGGCCGAAAGCAGAACACAGGGTTCTATCAGTCGTTGCCTATACCCGAGAGACCATGGGAGGCAATTAGTATGGATTTTTTTCTAGGATTGCCGAGAACACAAAGAAGAGTTGATTCCATCTTTGTGGTGGTGGACAGGTTCTCGAAGATGGCACATTTCATATCATTTCATAAGACCAATGATGCAACCCACATCGCAAACTTGTTTTTCAAAGAAATTGTCAGATTACATGGATTGCCGAGGAGCATAGTCTCGGATCGGGATACAACGTTCATAGGTCATTTTTGGAGGACGCTGTGGAAGAAGCTCAGAACTAACTTAGCATTTAGTTCTTCATATCATCCGCAAATAGATGGACAGACCGAGGTGGTCAATAGAAGCCTGGGGGATTTATTGAGGAGCTTGGTGATGGAGCACCACAACAGTTGGGACCAGATTCTACCATAGGCAGAATTTGCGTACAATGATTCGGTGAATCAGAGCATAGGTAAGAGTCTGTTCCAGATTTTGTATGGGACACAACCAAGGGGAGTGTCTGAGCTCAGGGAGTCAGGACAGGCTGAAACTAGCAGCGCGAGTGCTGAAGAATTCGTGGAAGCAATGGAGGAACTTCACACGAAGGTAAAGCAGCGACTGATGGATGCAAATCAAGAGTACAAGCACAGAGATGATCAAAGGAAGAGACAACTTCAGTTTGAAGTTGGGGATATGGTTCTGGCACACTTAAGGAAGGAAAGGTTCCCAAGGGGAACATATAACAAGCTCAAGATGAAGAAGATTGGGCCATGCAGAGTCCTGAAGAAATTTGGGGAGAATGCATATGAGCTTGAATTACCGGAGGGCATTGGGATATATCCGATATTTAACATTTCGGATTTATACCCATATAGGGATGGAGAAGATGAAGTTGGAACTGAGGAACCAGTGATCCAGTGGCAGAAGCAATTACCAGTTGCACAGAAGCCGCAGATGGAGTGCATATTGGATAAGCGAGTAGGAAAGAAAAGCAGGAGGAAGCAGTATTTTGAATACCTGGTGAAATGGAAGAATCACCCAGAAAAGGATGCTAGCTGGGAAACAGAGGCAGTTATACAAAAGCATGGGCAGACTGTGCAGGAACTCATGGACAGGAGCCCATGAAATCTTTTGAGCCGAGGAGTATGATGCAGAAGCATCCACAACTCATCAAGCGAGACAGCGCGTGGAGCAATAAAAGACAGCTGGACGAGCCAACAAAACTTCTTTTTTGAATTTTACATTGATATTGTTGCGCCAAGCATTAATGAGTTGATGTAATGAAGTGCACTTGTATTGTATTGTATATAAGGAGGCATTTATTAGAATTAATGCTGTTAGATAGGAATTTATTGTAGATTTGATAGTTGTAGAATTCGAGAGGGAAAACGGAATATAGGGACCCTCCTTTGTATCATTGTATTATTCATTCATACAAGAGCAAGGGAAGAGCAGACAAGAGAATTTGTGGAGAACACCCATGTACAGATATTGAATTAATAGGAAAGCTTTGATTCAATTCCATGGCTGTGATTATTCTCTGTTTGCTGTTGATATTATGCTGTTGCATATTTGCTTCTTGTTATGCCTTTGTTTTATATTCTATGTATGTGATTTCATGGTAGATTCGAAAATCTGTGAGAGAGACGAGAATGAGTTTCAATTGTTTCTCTGTTTGAGTCAGGAGATTCCTGCATAGATTGCAGTTGAATTCCTCCACATAGAGTGCGTTGAGGGGGCTCAGCAGTTAAGCCTTCATTCTCATTCACCCAGAAGTTGAATTGGATTATCAGAACTGTGCAGGAGAAGTGCAGGGTATATTTGAAGTCTCAGAGACGAGTCTGAGAGAAGGAAGATTGGACTACTGTGGGCAGGATTGCATAGGGTCTGGATGACTTCAACACTTTGAGAGTGGTTGGAGTTCGAGCATGTAAAGCACGCGTGGAAGGTCTCTGAAGGAGTCCTAGAAATCAAGTTAAGAGGGGATAGTTCTTTCTCGTCACAGTGAGAATGAATCCAGGAGAGATTCCTCAAGAGGAAGAGAATCGACGACTTGAAATCGTCGTGGAGAATCGCGAAGATCCGAAGACCGTCAGATCGTGGAGAAGCTGTGGGGAAGTTAACTCGTAGGCGCACAAAGAATCAAGCCATTGCATATCGGCACTCGGCGTTTGGTGAGGTAAGAGTTTTCTCGTTGAAATCGCGAGTCGCAATTTCCCGAGTCAACGGGAGCCGTTGATCGGCACGGGATACGTGGCATCAGATCCCAGAGAGTCAGGATTCGGCGTTCGAAGTTTTATTGTGCAAAGGATTGTGAACAACGAAAGCGCGATCCCGCAATTCCCAATCACACGGAGTAAGGAGGTGATGTGGCAACGTGGGACCCCGAGGTTTAGTGAAGGACAGGTGATGCAGTATCGGAGAATCGACACCTCAGCACTCGGGATTTGAATTTACAAAGCATTGAGATCGCAAGTAGCGATATCCCGAGAGGGAAATCCCCAACGAAGGTGGAAGCATTGACCTTTGACTATCGGGGTTCAGAGTTTTGAATTGCTTGTGAACTTCTCTCATGGGAATCGCGAACTCCCGAATCGTGATTTCCCAATTTGTGCGAGTGGGGAGATCGTCGGAGGAGTACTGTGGGTAGTAAGAACTCCCGAGTGGAGTTGAAAGAGTCTTTGACTCTTTGGGGAAAGTAGGAGAAGGTCCTGGTGTGAGCTGGTTGGACCGTGAGGGTCGCGACTTCGCGTCAAGACAGCACTGTGTGTGCATGAGAATACTCTGCAGGGGCGCAAGAGTTGAAGAATCCTTTAAGGGTTTGAAAGAAGGATAAGCTCAGGAGGGCGAGTGCTTTCAGGGACAGAGTCGTAACTGGAAGGAGTGGAGAAGCTTCAGAACTCTCTGACGGGTTCAGAGTACTAAAATATCAGGAGGATCAATGTTTTTATACGCATGGTGAAGCTCAAAGTGTGAGGCATTCGCAGAGAAGAAAGAGGCCAAGGTTGAAGCCTCTGGAAAATTGAAATTCTTCCAAGTCTCGGAAGAGAGTCTGCAAGCTAAGGAGGGAGAGCACAGCAGCCATTGGATCGGCTGGAGAAAAGAGATCTGGACCATTGAATATTTCACATCCAGGAAGGAAGCTCAGGAGGAGCGCACAAGAAGGACAGATCTGAACCGTCAGATCTAGATCGAAATACCCGACAACCGTCAGATCGGTTGGGAGCTACACAAGGTTTAGCTTCGTGAACAAGAGGGTGGAAGTCCCAAAAGGTTTGACTTATCGTGATATCGATGTTCGGGATATCAAAGTTCTTGAGGTCGATAAAGTTGGGACATTTCAAGTCTCGAAATAGCGAGAGTGAATCTAAGTCATCCATTTGTGGAGACACGTGGCGGGGATCGAGCAACCCATCGGTATATTGGCTACCGGGGTTTTGAGTTGACAGAGAACTTTTGTCATCAGGGTATCGAAAACTACGAACCCGTGAGATTAGATAGGATCCATCCATATATTGGGGACACGTGGAAGAGATCCAGATTATCTGATAAACCCCCGATAGAAAAGTCAAATCGGCGCATCGGGGTTCAATGTTTCAAAAATCCTGAGGGAAAGACTTCTGGAGCATCAGAAGTCGCGAAATTGCGAGAGGTGATCAGGACCATCCATCTTGAGGGGACATGTGGCAGCGATCGAAGCCTCAGGAAAGGTCCCGATTGGAGTGTCACGTCGGAGAATCGGGATTCGAAGAATCAGGAATCCTGAAGACAAGAGGTTTATGCATTTCGGCATTGGAAAGTTCGAAACCTAGATAGGAGATAAGGCTGCAGTCTCGTGAGATAGCGGTCACGTGGGCCAGGAGTTTAGCCAGGTGGGATAACATGTAAAGGCATGTATTGGTGAATTGACTCATTGGAGATCGGGGATTCAAGAGGACAAGGGACTCTTGACATCGGGGATCACGAAAACCCAGAAACCTGAAATTATCATCGGGGAAAAGTCATAGACACGTAAAGAGGCCGCGATAGGGAAATAAGGACCTATGGATTGGGATTTAAATAGTGATTCCACTGGGGAATCAAAAGAGCCACTTCGGCTCAATGGAATTTAGACAGAATGATCCTTTTGACCTGGAGGTTGGGCGCAGAGACCCTGCGGGGTGTGCGGCTGCATCAGTTGGATTTCAAAACTTCCACAGTCTGAGACTCCAGGAATTGTGGCTTACCCTGTCCTTCCACTATACTTGATCGGAAGGTCGAGAATTCATTGAAAGTTCCTCCTTTATCCGATGGTTGGATATATTTCAAGGCTTTGACACTTCGGGGCTATGGGAATTGTGGCTTACCCTGTCCTTCCACTATACTAGATCAGAAGGTCAAGAATTTACCCAAAGTTACTCCTTGATCCCATGGTTTACATTAATTCATAGTTTCATCCTTAGGGGATTCCACCCTTTTCTAACTCATTTATCACCGAAATGGTCAACATCAAATGACCACATAACTCATCAACCAGATCAAATGACTGAGGTTTTAATAGTTTGATCTAACGACTCTGGTTATACCCAACATTTCTCAACTAGATCTTATGGCTCTTGTTTATTTTCCTTTTGATGAAGCTTTATTGTCCTAACATAAAATTCCTTTTGAGGTTTGCTTCCTCTAAGACTCCTTTGGATTTACACTCGGATTCCAACTAAACCATGATCATTGATCTATGCCTTCAGTCAATTCTCAATGGTTGTCATATATCCCAAAGGTAATAAAGTTTCCTCACAATTAAGAAGGTGTTTCTACAATTGATCTATTTGGAATTCGATCCCAATAACTCTTCCTTGAGAAGCCCCTTTTCCTGATATTTCCTTCAACCTTTCCAAAGGTATTAACACTTTTCTCTCTGATTCCATGTAACCTAATATGTTATCTCTCCTGATATTTAGGATCTCAAAGACATATTCTTTCTTAATGACAATACCATATTGATTTTCTTGAAATCAATGCGAACACCATAATACCATGTCCAACATTTTTAGCCCATACCAGTCCAGTGTTTCAACCAGAAGCTTTGATACCAATCTGTAACATACCCAACCACCCATTCAACATGAACGCTACCTCAAAAACTCTATTCAAAATTGATCTCAAATTATGGTAATAATTAATTCGAAATAAAGCATGAAAGAATGCAATAACCACACATGAAATAATCAAGATTCATGCTACAACCTAAAATAAAGGAACAATGTGCCATGCACAAAAATAACCAGCAAGCATAGACATGCAATTACATCTCATAGATAATTATACAAAACAAATAAACATTATACATAAAACACAGAGAGCACTTATCTTTTCAAGTAAACATTCATCAACTAGATGCAAACCAAGGATGTTCCTCCCAACCATAGACACTTCTATTCCAATTCTCAACAACAGGTCACCCCCGAGCCAATGCTATGAATCCACAAGGATGAGTCCTAGACAAAATCTAAAACACACAATAGTTGGATAATAAGTTATTAGGATTTCCCAACCACACAACAATCCTAATTTCCAGCTCTCTTTCCCCTTCATCCTACACAATCCAAAGAAATTAACCCCTTACTATGTCATGAAGTCCCTCGAGTTGTTCCATTTCTCTCCAGGTCTCTAGTGCTACTAGTTAGGAAATCTCCATGTTGGAAACTCCAAGGATTATCAGCTTCAAACAGTTCATTTAGAACTACCATCAATATCATGCCCATAGGCATCCATTCCCACATGGAATGATTAGTAATTTATTACATCCATCTAGCAATGGCTCTCTTCTTCCAGCCATTCATTTCCATGCTCAAACCAAGAGAACACAAATTAGTAAGAATGAGTAACCAAGAATGATAGAGTGAGAAGAGTGTAAGAGTGAATGGAGAAGACCAAGTGAACCCCAAAAATGAAATATTGAAAGGAATATGAGCCCCCAAATATCCCAAAGAGAGGTTTATATAATTACATGTAATCAAAAACCCCATGGCCTCCCCAAGAAGCTCGTGTAACCACATTTCTCCATAAAATCAATTATGGGTAAATAAAACATAATAAAAGAATTAGCCCCTTAATCCCCATCTCTCATGGAATCATATCTCCCTATCTCTTTTGTCCTTGTATGTCTATATTTTATTAATATATATAGATGTATTACATTTCTAGGCACTCTGGCCCTTTTCCAACTTTACCGGCTCACTAGCCTAAGTCATATTTACATAATACATTCTAGTTCACAGGGATAAAAAATTGGGGTGTTACAATTAATGATTGCAGATGGAGGTACCATAAATTTTTCTGGGAAGTGCCATATTATTAAGATCAATATGGGGGATTAATTATTGGACATCCCCATGTTTTCCATCAAAATGGGTGGTGTTGATGTTGTATTAGAATTCCAATGGTTACACTCATTGGGAAAAGTGGCCCTTAATTTTCAAGTAATGATTGAGACCTCATAAAATGGATGAAAGAAGAAAAAAGGTACTATGTTTCAATTTTGACAAGTACAGTAAGACGCATAAATGCAGTGAGAAGAAACTATTCTACATATACAATGAAGAGGAAGAAGATAAAGAAATGGAACCATCTTAAGATCTAGAACTAGAAAAGACTACTCCAACGATATCTTGTCATGCATTGGTCAAAATTAGTACTCCAGAAACCATTAAGATAGAAGGGGGTGAAATCATGAAGATGGGTTACACATTTGCTTGTTTTATGAGAAAAAAAACTGTATTTTCACAAGTTATTCAAATTCTGGCATACCAACACATTTTTTTTATTTAGAATTTCACTTTACAGTAAAAACAAAACTTGTGAAGAATTGTGTTGGCTTTCCAATGACTATTTAAATTTTTTTTTTTATGACGATTTGATATGTCAATTTGACAATTGTTTAACAATATGTTCCTTAAACATGAAATGAATGATAATGAGTTACTTATTTCTACAACAATGTATCTATTATTAAACTTATGTTTTTAAGAAATTGAATATACTGCAACAATCTATAGAGAATCTATTTTATTATGACTATAATTTTGAATCTAACAGATGAATATTATAATTTCTAGAATTTTTTGAAGTTGACCAAGCTGAAAACGTTGTAGATTTTAAAAACATGTTTTTCTACACATTGTATCTATCTTAATTTTTACTTAAAACTAAAATATAAATATACCCTTTTGAAAAGAACAGTTTAAGGATTATGAATATATTTGTTTCCAAATTTTTCACTGTATATTTTTAGAGATACCGATATTTCATTTCACCAAATCATAATGTCTACTGAAAATATTATGTAGTGATTTTTTAAAAAAATAAATAAAACTAGATAAAAATAAAGAGAATGAAAAGAAATTATAGGACTTGAAAGTAGATTCAATTTTGGAAATGCTGGTGTCATTTTAGAAACCAAATTCTCAGTATTTGCAGGAGTTTGCAACCTCCGAAGTTCAGTTAAGCTTGGGGCAATTCTCTGGTTTTAGTTTTTAGTCCCAATTTCCTGTTTTCGACCGAAATAATATTTCCACCGAAACAATAATATTTCGCAAAAAGAATAAAATCTAACAGAAACCATCACAACTGAACAGTTTCCAAGTTTTTCGGCCAAAAAACCGTTCTTTTGGCCGAAATACTGTCGAACGAATTTCGTCCGTCAACAAAAATGAAACGACATGTCGTATCGTTTTCTTTCGCGCCAAATTGTAAAAATAGGCTTTCGCCCGAACACATTTAACACAATTCATCAGATGGACAGACAGATATAAGCTCGAGGATAGGGATTTCAAAGAATTTCTATTACTGATTGCAATTGTATTCTTTTCTTTCTTTATTTCTTCCCTCTATTTCATAGGCCTAATCAGAGGATTGATATCGATACATGGTGGTTTTCTAGAGCACTTAACAAAGTTTTGAATCATATTTTTGGTTTTTGTTGAATAAGGTAATTGATGTTTGTTCAAGTTTTTATTGGAATAACAATTTATATGTTGAAAGATAAATGTTCATCATTTTTTCAAGGTGAATTCTATGTTGAACATATATTTTACAGATAACTATAAAAGTCATCGGAAATAAAATTTTGTGCAAGAGAAAATATGATCACACTCGAGATGATACTCGCCAAATCGAACAAAGGAAAGAGATTTATCAGAGAAAGAAACAAGAATGTGCAAATATTGAAGAAAGAAACGATGATAATGTCAATAGAGATTTTCGACAAGAAGAAGTTAAACCAGGTATGCATGCACATATGATGATCGATCACACGACACACATTGGGACTGTATTTAGAAAGTACAAAATTCAAAGTATAGAATTCAAATTTAAAATATTGTAAATAATATAATTGATTGTAATTACAATTTGATGTTTTTCAAAAAACATAAATAGATTTGTCTCATAATGTCGAAGAAGATGTTGAAACCAAAATTGAATCAGAAGACGAATCAACTATAGGTATGTACATAAATTTAGATTAATACAAGATGAACACTCAAGTATATATAAATTAGTGAATTTGTGTTTGGGTTATGTTTTTTCATATAAACTTTAAATTGAAATATGCAAGAGAATCTATCAACATTGATGATGAAATATTAGAAAATGTTGATACTGACAAGTTTGGGAAGAAAAAAGCTAAGCATTATATAAGATATTGAACTAAGAATATGTATAATACTTATTTCAAAGATGAATCAGTAACAATATAGGCTCAACTTTTACTTTCTCTATTGAAGTCAAGAAAGTAAAAATAAGCTACATCATTATTGGGTATTCAAAAGTTGACAAAGGATACAAAGGTGCAACAAAATGTTTTAACAATATAACTAGTGTATTAATAGCTTTTGGAAAATCTCTAAAAGAAGATGTCTGTGTTGCATGTAAAACATTACAAACAACAATTGTTTCAGGGAGCAATATAAAAGATTGTTTGACACTACACATGGAAAAAACGATGGGAACGTCAAGAAAAACATTACAAAAACATAGAAAATTTCATTTATAGATGTAAATGATGAATTGGCTTGTTGGACAATGATTTCTAGACAAGCCTACAAAGATAGACTTGTAGAAAATGTTAAAGAATTGGTCCGTAATTGTTGGTTGGAAGAATCTCGTGTTTCACCACATACAAGGGATGTGTTGGGTTGAAGAATAGCACGGAATCAATATGAAGAACATCCAAAACATATATTTCCAATGACATAAATAGAGTTGTTTAATAAGTTCAAAGAAGAGCACAAAGAAGTTAAAATTTCCATCAATACATTTGTGCAAC
>JZKD02S2172638.1:255705-265875 GCA_000966675.3 Picea glauca
TTCTTACAAGTGCACATCCTTGGTACAAATGATTAAACATATATTTCTTCACTCATTAATTTTGATTTCACGTTCCTAAATTTTTCCTTTAACTGCTAAAAGGATTAGATATAGGCTTGATGTTGGTTTATCACACTCTAAAGGAATAATTCTAAATTAAACTTCAAACGGAACTAAAATTCGAAATAACTTTCAGACAGAAGCGAAATTCTAAATTTAACCTTCACACTAAATTAGAATTCGAAATAACTTCAGACATAAATGAAATATTAAATTAAACCTTCAGATCGAAATAACTGAACCAGATTGGTTTATTACACTCTAAAGGAATAATTCTAAATTAAAATTTAGACGGAACTAAAATTCGAAATAGCTTTCAGACAGAAGCAAAATTCTAAATTTAACCTTCAGACTGAATTAGAATTTGAAATAACTGAACCTTCAAACAGAAACAAATTTAACCTTCAGACAGAAATGGAATTTAACCTTCAGACATAAACAAATTTAACCTTTAGACATAAACGAATTTAACCTTCAGACAGAAACTAATTTAACCTTCAGATAGAAACGAATTTAACCTTCAGACATAAACGAAAGTTAACCTTCAGATAGAAATGAAATTTAACCTTCAGACAGAAACAAAATTTAACCTTCAGACAGAAATGAAATTTAACCTTCAGACATAAATAAATTTAACCTTCAGACAAAAGTAAATTTAACCTTCAGACAGAAATAAATTTAACTCGATTATAGTAGGACAACCGGGGAATAGGTCTCCTTTTATGGGCATAGGGAAAGGTAGTAGAGGTTGATAGTGGAGAAGGTAGTAGAGGTTGATCGCATGAGGAAAGGTAGTAGACATTGATAGTGGAGAAGCCAACGTCTTGGCCACAGGGCGAGGCCCCCACAGCCAAGTCACAGTCCACTGGATTGTGACTTGGCTGCGAGGGCCTAGCCCTGTGGCCAAGCCATTGGCATGCCCACGGCTTGGCCACATAGGATGCCACCTAAAGCTAGATTTTAATTTAAAAATTAAAATTAAATTTAATGTTACAATCTATAGATTAAAATTAAAATTAAAAAAAAAATTACAGTTACGTACTTGAAGCTTGGCCCATCAAACGCCCGCCAACACTCACGAATGCTCACATGAAGCTCGGCCTACCGAATGTATGACCACCTGCAGGAACACTCACGAACACTCACAAACACCAACACTCATGAACGCTCACAAATTCTCACAAACACCAACACTCACAAATGTGCCAACACTCATGAACGATCACAAATGCCAAAAGGTTAGAAAAACGTTTGAAAATTGATGTTTGGTTGATATATAAACCTTCTTTCGGCCGAAAGATTTTTTAGCTGAAAGAATATTGCCGGATGGAAAAAATATGTCCAACTAAATATTTACACGGAAATCGAGGATACCATCACTGTACCATTTGATTTGATGTTCCACCTTTCGACCGAAAAATAGTCGGCTGAAAAAAGTATCTTTCGGCCGAAAAAATGTTTTTCGGAATTTTGGAGATCAGATTGTCATGAAAGTGTTACCCACCTCTATGATTTCACCCAAGGATATATCAAAAATAAAAAGGTAACAATGTTGATTGATTTTGGTACTACCCATAACTTGATCAATTACAAATTAGCAAAAGATATCAATTTCTTTGTATATATAGCACAAAAGTTTCAAGTAATGATTGCATATGGATGTACCATAAATATTTCTAGGAAGTGCCATATTATTAAGATCAATATGGGGGATTATTTATTGTATAACCCCATGATTTCTATCAAAATAGGTGGTGATAATGTTGTATTAGGATTCCAATGGTTACACTCATTGGGAACAATGGCGCTTAATTTTCAAGATCTTTTCATGATATTTTCCTAAAAAGGAAAGTAAATTGAGCTTAGAAGTATCCAAGGGAAGCCATCTAAAGCGATAATCTCTAACGACATGAAACAATTACTCAAAAATGGATACAATGGTGTAATTTCACGATTGTTCTCACTATATGTTTAAACATATATAGCCTCTACTCCAATGGATCTCCAAAAATGTTATCGACAATAATTCCAAGGTATTTGGAGAGATGCCTAAGGGTCTTTCACCTACTCAAGATCATGACCATGCTATCCATATGTGGCTAGGAAGTGTAAATCCAGTCTTCCATGTTTCTTTCTTAAAGAAGATAATGAGTGACAACATCCTAGTGAAAATTATTTTATCATAAATTAATGGAGAAGGAAAAATAATACAAAAACTAGAAAAAATCATTGAAATATGGATTAATAAGTTGTGAAATTGAGCAATAAATGAGTGTCACGTCAAATGGAAGAACCTACCGCTAGAAGAGGTGACATGGGAGGATGATTTCTTCATGTAGACACAACTAAAGTTGTCAAGTGTTGAGGAAAACACTTGTTTGAAGGGGAGGGGCATGTTAAGCCCTAGACAAAGCCCCATGTTTTGTACAAATCCCTTATTAAGCCCTATATATTGAATTGTTACAATTCTAGTGTTATATTTGTATGTTGGATAGAACCCTTCATTGCACCTTTTCATTATAATTGTACCCTTTGTCTCATTCATATATATATATATATATATATATATATATATATTTAACAAGGACACTTAGTATTAGGATTAAGTTATCTCATCTCATATTGTATTCTGAATTAGATATATTGTAAAATGAGGTTTCCCCCTCAAAGTGGACTATAATAATTGTCTTTTTATCATTTTTTAAGGAGTTGGATCATGACATAAGCTTTCCCCTATAGATGATATGTGGTAATCCTTTCTTCCATATTTGATGAATAATTGTGTAGCAGAAAATATTTTCTCATGCCCAACAACGAAGCTTGATCATATTCACCCTTCTGATGCTCTCCATTAAATTTTGGTGGCTATATCCTCCTAATATCTCTCTGCAAACTATCTAACTCATTCTTTCTCCTTTGATGTCTGATAGGAGATCTACTTAGGATGCTCTTTGATTCCAATAATGTGGGTATTCTTCTATTTGAATTTTTAGGTGAATAATGATGTCTGATAACACTTCTTGAGCTCTTAGTCCCTATGTATTCATCCCTCCTATCATGGGATATGTGCTCTATCACATGCCCTACACTGGCCACATGTCTTATGCTAGACTCCTTACTGATTTGTCTTTGCAAGTTATTCAAACTTTGTAGTAGCTAAGATTTTATTTAGTTCTACTCCTGATCTCTTATCAACCTTTAATTAAATTATCTATAGCTTTTAACTTACATCTATAATCACTTCATCATATATACATGAGCCTCCATGCTTCGATGCCCATTGGACTCTATTTTTTCATTTCCCAAACTGATATTGAACCCTGTAATTTCAAATCCATGGATATAAGAATTGTGTGCATCATCCAGGTTTCTAGTCTTAGTAGTGAGATTGATTTTTATGCATGTACCCCTAATTATAGAAAATTTTCATGAAACAATTGTTGTTAGATAAAATCATAAACAATTTTATTACACTATGAAATTCTGGAAACATTATGCCTAATTTTTCCTCTTTCATTCCACCAAAAATTTTTTTCTCCTATTTCTCGAGAATTCTACTGTTAAAATTCCACTTTTAGGTTCACAAATGGATTCTTCTCCTAAATATGTTTCCTACGTCTATTTTCTTACTCAATTTTGAGCTTCAAGTAGGAAGTTATGGGATTTTGAAGTTGCAATTTCTACTCAATGATGTCATTTTCTTACTGGTGCAATTTTTCTAAGAGGCCATCTTCTGCCACTTGTAGAAGAAAATATTTCAAGAAATAGGAAAAATGTTATATTAGGTGCATATATTATTCTTTAATTTTATAACACAACAACTTTCATATTCAAAATTTGATGCTCCAAATAATTTCTATAGAAATCTAGAATTTATGACTTTGCCCTTGTTACATTTTCTCTAGACTAAATTTTGAGTGAAAATTGTTATCTCTCAAATAGAGAAAATTTGGGAGAGCTTTAGTAAGACTAAGTTATCCATGCTTTCATGGAGGTAAAATTCCAAGTAAATAAATTTTTTCTTATTTATGATCTCTGGTTCCTTTTCCTTTGTTTTCATAAGGAATAATGATTTTTGGCTTGTTTAGCATCTCCATTCCAAAACCATTGGAATATGGCCAAATGATACATTACATATTTTTGTGTCTACTTCTTGGACTCATTGTAATTGTTTTTTCAATAACAGGGTCTCTATCAAGGAGTACCACCATGTTCTTTGAAAACCACTAATTCACATTTTTTGGAAATTTGAAGAAGAACTAGCCAATGGCCCTCATTGGAATTTTTGTATCACTCCTTATTGTGGACACACCCACAACATTTCATCATAATTTGGGTTAATATTCTCTTGATATGGCCAAAAGAATATATTCCCTCCATACTTGATTTTTTTTAAACATAAGAAATCATGTATTGATGTGGAAACTAGCTGATGTGGCATGACACATGGTTGTTGATGTGGATTTGATTTCCACCTATCAACCCCTAACTCAACCATGTCACCATCCTAACTAGTGAGATAAATAATTATTCTATTGGTAAGATGAATAATTCTTCCATCAACGATCTACAAGCATCTTCCTTCATAGGTGAACTCCAAAATTGTCCTTCCACGATGATATATGAAATTCGCCTTTCACAATGACCTTCAAAGGTCTCTGATTGTTGAACCTTTATTTCATTGGAAAAAAAATAATTTATTTTATCGAAATACTTCATGTTTTTTCCATCGATGGAATTCAAAATTATTCCCCCATCAAAGAACTTTAAAATTTGCTCATCAACGAATCCCAAAATTCATTCTATTGGTGAAATTCAAAAAATTATTTCAGTGAACTAAACATTTTGTCTATTGATGAATTTAAAAATTATTCTTCAGTGACAGATTCAAGAATTCTTCTCATCGGTGGATCCAAGAATTATTTTCATTGGCATATTCAAGAATTCTTGTCATCGATGGATTCATAAATTCTTCTTCTGATTGGTGGATCCAAAAATTCTTCTCATTGGCAGATTCAAAAAAAATTCCTCTCAATAATGGATCCAACAATTCTTCTCATCGATGGATTCAAAAATTGTTCTAATCAATATGTCCAAAAATTCTTCTCATTGGTGGATGATTTTTTTTTTCTTCTCATCAACAGACTAAAGAGCTTGTCTTCGACAAGCTCCATGAAAATTCCATTGGAGAACTTCATTTTTCTTCAGTCAAATCAATTTAAATTAAAACAATTTGACCATATTTGAGATGAATCTGGACTGTTAATATCAAGAAAAAACCTTGTCCCAAGCAACTTGTTGTAAAACTATTTTAAAGAGATAAGTTTTCATTTATTTATTTGATTTATTTTATGAGTTTAATTGTTGTGCATTTTAATCTTTGTAAGAGAATTAATTATATTCTTTTGTGGTGAATTTATTATCTTTGTTAATGTTTTTTTTTTGTTTGCTAGTTTGTAAGCATGACTCAGGGGCATCTAAGTTGTCAAAATCACCCGAGGATCACACCTAGCCTCAGCCACACCAACCCTAAACATGGCTAGATTATTTGTCCCCGCAGGTTTCAAACTGATGACTTAACATCACAGAGTGCCTTAACAGCACACTCTGTCACCAAATGTCCTACACCTTGGAGACTGCTTTGCTAATGTTAGTTAGCATGTTGTAGCTACATTTAAATAGTGGCATCAACAAATGGTTAAATCTGTGTGTTTTCTATAGTTGGTAAGCTACATGATATGTTAGCAGAAAATTGTATTTTTATGTGTATTTTTTAGGTTATGAACCTCAACAGGTTGAGAATGTTACACTGCATATATCTAACACCCTTTTGTAAAACATATTTTCATCTACAATGTTGAAATCTCCATGACAAATATAATCCTCGGCATACCTTGAACTGTTTTTTAATTTCGTTTCTCTTCAAGAGATGTGAAAGCCTTGTTGTAGCAATCTAGGACAACATGATGGTTGTCTAACCAATCCATACAAATAAAACAATCATATGACCCAAGTAGTATGATAATGAAATATACCTTAGCGTTGAATCCCTTCATGTTTATTCACAATCCCTAACCAAATCATTGATTCGTTTCTTCGCTCTAGTGGCTATTTGAACCAACCACGACTTCTCATGCTTACATTTCTTCAATTTAAATATTTCAACTAGATTAGGATCTATATAACTATGACTAGCTCCAAAATCTATGGAAATAGATATGGGTTGATTATAAACCTTACCTTCCACCTAAATAATGTAGTATTTATAGTCTACTTTCCTACTGTTCAAGGTTTCATAAATTTTTGACACATTCCTAGCCATGTCTTCCACTATATCATCTTTTTGAATGTTATGCATAATCCTCGTCCTATCTCCCTTGAGAGGAAAATATTTATACTTTTGGTTTCCTTCACATCCCCAATACAATATGGATTGATTCCTTAGTATTTTCCCCAAGGAATCTATCACAATAGACTCACTTTGTGCTTTCTTCCCTTGTCGATATTACTATGATTTTTTCCTGAAGAAAGGTGGCTTGAACCGTTTCCTTGTCTGATCCATCTTGCCTTTATTTTTGTCATCCCAAGATTTTTGAAAATTTGGCTTTCTCATATTTTTCTTATAAAAATACTTAGTTTTCTCGTGCCTTCCTCCAAAGTCTCGGGCTCATCAAACTATATTTTATCCTTGTATAATGGTGGTAGTCCACTGAAAAATATCTAAATTTTAACCTTCTCATCTTTGATGAAACCCACATACCTCAAAAGCTCCAAGAATTTCTTCTCACACTCTTCCATGGTCAGGTTTCCTAATTTAAGCTAAAATAATTCTTTCATTTTCTTATCATAATAATTCTCTAAAAAGCATTGTTTCTCAATTTGTTTCTTGAAATGCTTCCAAGAAATTATATTTTCATCAATATGCTTGACTTGCTTCAACTAGTCCCACCATATGGAAGTTGTTAATCCCTAGAAAAATCCCCATACAAAGCCCCATGTTATGTATAAAACCCCTTATTAAATCATATATCTTGAATTATTACAAATCTAGTGTTATAGTTGTATGTTAACTAGAACCCTTCATTGCACCCTTTCATTACAATTGTACCATTTGTATCCTATATATATAACAAGGAGACTTATTATTAGGATCATGTTATCTCATCTCATATTGTACTATGAATTGGATATATTGTAAAATAAGGCTCCCACCTTGAATTGGACTATAATAATTGATTTTTTTTTCATTTTTAAAGGCATTGGATCATACAATTTTCTATTAGAGCATCCGTCTCGGGGTTTTTCTTCTTCAAGCGAGTCATCTTGGAATTTCCCTATAACAGTTTTTCTAGGATTCTTCAAATTGCAAAACTTGGAGGGTAGTTAGAAGAGACATCAAGCTACCACTAGGTTAAAGTTTTATCTTTAGGGTTATTATGCATCCAAAGATATACCCTGTTAAAGATAGGGTTTGTTGACTAGTCCTACAACTAGTCTCAAACACGTGTTTTGGGTAAAATTGTCATATATTCTTCAGAGAGGATCCAATTTTTGTGAGATATATTTCATTTTAAATAGGACAATTAATATTATTTTTGGTATAAACTTTTGAATGAGTTATTAAATATTAGACACGTGGCATTTTGTATAAGTTTGGTCTCCTTGAAAAGAAAAAAATCATCAAGGTTTGGAAAAGTTACTGTTGAAGGAAAATCTCCCTGCGGACAGGTAGATCTCCTCAAAGAGATAGACTCTTAACTCTAATATAGAAAGTTCTTATCATGGTCACTGACTTCCTTTTATATCTAGGTGGACTAATGTGTATGAGGAGGAAGGAGAAAAGAAGTACCTTTTACCGACGTTTGTCCCTGCATGCTCTGAGTTGAGCTCTGATCTTTCACTCCTCGATAATCCCTGTAGACAAACAATAGTAAAACCACTTCCTACTCTACTGACATTATCTTGAAAATAGACCTATCTATTAGAGACAAATTCATGTTAGATCAAACATGAATTAGAAAGAAACAAAACAAGAAAATTATATTAATGAGGACAAAACATTGCTTACAACCATAGATGAATTGCAACAGTTTCGTCAAGTCCTCCTTGTCTACCCCTTGCTCAAAAGATCCACGATTTGGATGAAAACAACTTCACTGATGACTCTCCTCCAGTTCACTATGTGTTTCCTATGAGATCATAGGTTTCATTCTTCTGATTACTCTTTGTTCTAGCACCACTTATAAGATCATAAGTTTGGTGTGATTCTCCTTTTCCAGTCCTCTTTCACCATGAGAAATCTCACTTATATAGCCTTGGAGAGGCTCAACAACTTGAGATATCTTTGGGGTGAGTTGAGGATTTTCCTCCTTCAATTGAGAATCTGCCCTAAGACTATGGCTAGACTAGGGATTTGAATCCAACTTCCTTCCAAGAATGAAAGGATCCTTCCCCCATTCATCTCAACAACTTAACTATTGCCCATAATAGGCAGCGCTCCCTCAAAAGGGCCATCAGAGCGCTGTAGCGCTCCCTAGTAAGATTAAGGGGGGCACCAACACTCCTAAAATCAATAGCACTCCTCTAGAAGGGCCAAAGAAGCTTTATGGCACTCCCAGACAGTGTAAGGGGGAGTGCCAACACTCCCAGAAGAGGTATATGGGAGCGATCCCCTCCAAAAAATCAGTTTTTGGGGTGCTTTCAGATGGCAAAAGGTTTATAAGCCTGCTAACTCATTTCTCCTCTTCCAAATCAAATGTTTGAGGTGTTTCAAGTGTCCTTCTCATGTCATTTACAGGCACGACATAGGCATCATGGCAGTATGATTTCCTGACACTTGTGACACTTGTGAGCAAAATGTGACACTTGCGACCTTTGTAATGATGACACTTGAGACACTATCAAAGTGAGTATTTTTTATGTGTAATGGATTTCCCCCCAAAGTATGAAGTTAGAAGACAGGAACTGATAACTGAAATGCTTTGTAGACTTTCAAGCAAGGGTATAGATGTAGAGAACCTGATAGAAGCTGCACACAAACATCCAACAAATATTATGACATGTTTCAAACCCAAGGCAGGCATACCTATGCTTGGGTGATAAAGACTTGCAAGATATGGCCGCCATAAAATACAATGCGGATCCATAATTGTATTGATAAAAAGGTATAGCCACTGAAAATACACTGTGGATTTATACTCCCATGACCTGAAATGATCGTAGCTACAAAGAATACACAGTGGATCTATGAAATGAAAAGACATAGCCACGACCAATACCATGTCGATCTATGTAACAGTATATGTGTCATTGTTCAAGAGAAAATCCTTCACAACCTGGGCAAAGTACATGTCAAAGTGATCACTCAACCTAGGGTATTCTAACCGATCCCAATGTAGTATGAATCTAACCATGTGAATAGATGTCATGATGTCGAACATGGCATAAACCACTTGATTACCAGTCAATGATATAAACCGTTAACAAGTGCAAGGGAGATCACCATTAATGTCAATGATTCCCAAGGTACTCTAGTACATTCCAACGAATGTGAATGGGTGAGATGGAGTTGAACATCCGTGGAATCATCCAATCAAAGGTCAATGATGTAAACCCACTGTCGGACGTGAGGAGGCCTGCCATTGAGGCATGCAGGTCCCAAAGTACTAACTGGTTTCTAAGTCTAATTCCTAGATAATGTGTTGAAGTCGACAGGAATAGGCTTGTCGAAGGAGGGCCTTGATGTATCCCCCATCAACGACACGAAATAGACATGGAGATGTAATTGGTAGATCAAATGAAAATGGAATGACACGAGTATTGAGAAAAGATATTTGTGATGGATGACTCTCGAGGTGGATACTTCACTTGAACACTGAGACACAGCAGCAGAAACATGACATGGACCAAATCTTGATGATGCAGTGGATGTTGTGACTTACGTTAGGTGACCCAGAGGAGTGAAAGAAACTCAAAGGAATGGATCAGTGCAGAGGTTCAGTGGATTATAATGTGTGCAAAAGACAAAGTGTCGTGTTCAAGGGTGACTAAGAATTACTTGGTAATGTTCTCAAAAACTGCTTGGCTTGCTTCTTTCAATTTTTCCCCCAT
>JZKD02S2172638.1:267940-288026 GCA_000966675.3 Picea glauca
GGAGTAAAGTGAAATCCAAGGGGTCTCGGACTACCATGACATCGATAAAGATAGTTTTCCCTCCCAAAGTTATAGGAAACTGAGGAAGGATCCCTAAAGGTTGACTAGTTCTTCTATTAAAATCTAATAGATTATGTGTAATCGGTGCAAGCTACGGACAACCCAAAGTGTACCAAGCAACAGAAGAAAAAATACTAACAGACACACCTTCATCTATCAGCGTTTGAGGAATGTCCAGACCACGAACCTGTACTGTAATCTGGAAAGGAATGTGAGAGGGAAGATGAGGTCCAGTTAGTGCACCCCAATCAAAAAGGATGGCTTCAGTACTTGGAGGGGGTTTCACAGGAGAAGGAGGAATGCCCCCCGGCGTGGTAGAGTCTATATTAATGAGAAAAACATAGGTAGTACCAGGTTTACTCTCTAGAAGGGGAGTAGGATCGACCGATGATTGGGTCGGATCAACCAATGGTGGACTTGGATAGACCACTTTAGCACTCTTTAGAGGAAGAGTGGGACTGATCGAGGAAGGGACTGGATCAATCACTTTAACATTCCTCAATGGAGGAATGGGATCGACCGATGGAAAAAATGCATCGACCACTTTGGCACTCTTCAGAGGAAGAGTGGGATTGACCGAGGAAGGGACTGGATTAGTCACTTTGATATTCCTCAATGGAGGAATGGGATCGACCAATGGAGAAACTAGATCGACCACTTGAGTTTCATTCTCCAAGGGAAGAATGGGGTCAACGGGTGGAAACAAATCGATCGCTTTGGTGTCACTCTTTTGATGAAGAGTGGGGTTGATCAATGACAGAACTGAATCAACTACTTGGGTTCGTGGTTCAATCAAGGAGGAAACTAGATTGACCACCTGATCAACCAGAATGACCGAGGATGGAAATGAATTGACCAGTCCATCAACCAATGATGGGTTAGAGGAAAGATTATGATAACCTTTTGGAAGTTGAAGTTTTTCCAAAAGAGAAGAAGCCTCGTCCATGTGAGGACAAAGGTGAGAGTAATGATTACCTTTACATAACATGCAAGGGAACTTGACAGTTTGCTTCTTCTTACCAACCTGAACATCACTAGTTGACGGGGTATCATCGACATGACCGACAAAGGTTTATGACGTGGAGGACCACATTTCTAAGACCTGGGTAAGACCGAGGCAATACCTCAGAAAGGGGTCACCCGAGGGAATTTGGGTTTTGGATTCTTCATTTTAATATCGTTGACCTCATCAACACTCCTAGTACTATTAATGGTAACTGGCTGCTTAGAGCCAACATCTGATGTTGTTGGGGTCTTTTTCCTTTTCGAGTTCTTCTTCTTCTCTTTCTGTTTCTTCTTCTTATGATCAACTTGGCTACTTGTTTTAGAGCTTTCACTAGGAGAAGAAGGAGAAATGGAAGGAGACTTAATGGGAGAAGAAGGTGAAAAGTCGACATGAGGTTGATGTGTGGGTGGTGTACCGACATCTAAAGTATTAGGTGAAATTGAAACATTGGGGGGATTCGGGATCACCGAAGTGGGGAACAACCAAACTAGTAATCCGATAGTGAGTCCTGGAAGACTCAATGTGGAAACATATGGAGGACGAAAGTTTCCAAATAAAGGAAATGTATAAGGTTGCCCAGAAGAAGGGGTTCCTCCATTAATACTCCCAGGATTTGATGTTATTATCACTGACTTGATCTAAGGTCCACTAAGTAAAACAAACAACACACGCTACGAATCTGAGAAGCAATCAATCAAAAAAACCTTCCTATGATGAAACGACTAGTTGGTGATCCAACGTCGCAAGATCAAAATAGGAAGGGGCGGGGATAGAGCGGGTGGATCAGTTGCGTTGGCGACCTTCTTAACGAACTTATGCCTTGGTGCAAGTTTCCACGCAATAACTGTGGATTTACCTTCCAAGGATCTCGAGTGAGTTTGACCAACATCTGTTCCAGGTACAGTGAGACTTCCCTTCACCGTCACCTTGTGTGAGACCCTAAATATTGTGGCTACTAAGGTCACCAACTCGTAGTCATCCCCTGGGTGGGTACAATCAACAGTTCATTCGGAACGTATGGGCATGATAAAAAGTCCAAAATAAACTTGAAAGGCTCCCACACATAATCATGGGTATACCTTCTAGTGACCCCCAATATACGATCCGACCACTACAAACAGTTGAACCACAGAGGGATAATCTTCGTAGCTCACTCGAATGTGACCTCGTGCATAACTCCTGTGTGAGAGGGGGATCCCAACAAACCAATACGACAATTGGATTTGACTCTCCCTACCGCAAGATACTAAGTTTGTTTGATAGCTTTGGAAAGTTATCCTTTCAACCTATTCCAAAGCCCTACACCTTAAACTAATGTAGGTTTTCTAAGAAAGATGTAAAAAGTCTGATAAATTTTAGTTAAGCATTGATTTTAATGGTTGTTGTTTACTTAGAGGGTGTACGAAAGTGAAAATGATGGAATGATGACTCAATTCCTGAAAATATGCATGATATATGATAAACAATCATTTATTTTCAATGAATACCTATTTAAGGGAAAGAGGAAGAGTCGTTTTCACTATCAAACACTTGATAAGGAATGCCCTCAATCAATTTTGTTCTCAATCAAATCCAATATGATGCTACAACATTTCAGAAATGAAAACTAATCATTAAGCTGTACTTTTGTCGTTTGTATGCGAATGATAATCAATTCAATGCAAAATTTCTCTTTCCAACTACCCTTTCAGATCAAGGAGATTCATACAAGAATATGCAGATTTTGAACAAACAACACACCCTTTTTTTTGCGATCAAACAAGAGAAAGAAAACCAAAAATGCAGAAGGAAGGAGAAATATATTGGACAATATGACCTCAAAGAATCAAATGAGAAGAGGCATAGACTTTAGATGTCCTTCACTGGAGTTCCCGCTCAGTCGGATAGGAGAGGAAAAAAAAACAGCGGATCATTTTCAAGCTCTCAACAACAAAAACTAAAAAATAATGAGTAAGGGCATACAATATGAACAAAAAGGTGTTTACTTATCAATATGAAGCATGTCAAAGGTCAATGGAAGAATCATTGAATCACAAAGCAGCTCAACAAGTGAAAAAAAAGGATTTGGACCTCCAAAAAATGCAATTTTTGAAGAGATTTTGTGCAAAAAAGGGTTGGCGCTCTGGTGTAAGGGACACCAAGGAATTATAACACTTTTTCTAGTAGCTTAAGAGAGTGTTGGTTCCCTGCTAACAAGTCAAGGGAGCGCTAGAGTCCTAAAGCTCAAAAAAAGTCCAAAAAACCCAAAATTTTGATCAAATTTTGACAGGTAAGCTGAGTGTGATGGGGTAAAGAGTCAATCAGAAAATGAAATCAGATATGAAGGGGTGAACAAGGTATGAACACAATCATAGTTTAAGGCAAGGTCTATGAGGAAAAAAAAAACTAAGAAAGTTCTAATTCTTCCCCAGTGGAGTCGCTAGTTTCTGTTGAAGGAAAATCTCCCTCCGGACATGTAGATCTCCTCAAAGAGCTAGACTCATAACTCTAAGACAGAAAGTGCTAATCATGGTCATTGACTTACTTTTATATCTAGGTGGACTAATGTGTATGAGGAGGAAGGTGAAAATAAGTACCTTTTACCGACGTTTGTCCCTGCACGCTCGGAATTGAGCTCTGATCTTTCGCTCCTCGATAAGCCCTGTAGACAAACAATAGTACAACCACTTCCTACTCTACTGAAATTAGCTTGAAAATAGACCTATCTATTAGAGACAATTTCATGTGATATCAAACATGAATTAGAAATAAACAGGTCAAGCAAATTATATTAATGAGGACAAAACATTGCTTACAACCATAGATGAATTATAGCAGCTTCATCAAGTCCTCCTTGTCTACCCCTTACTCAAAAGATCCATGATCTGGATGACAACAACTTCACTGATGACTCTCCTCTAATTCATTGTCTATTTCCTATGAGATCATAGGTTTCATTCTTTTCATTCCTCTTTGTTCCAACACCACTTATAAGATCGTAAGTTTGGTGTGATTCTCCTTTTCCAGTCCTCTTTCACCACGAGAAATCTTTCTTATATAGCCTTGGAGAGGCTCAACAACTTGAGATATATTTGGGGTTAGTTGAGGATTTTCCTCCTTCAGTTGAGGATCTGCCCTAAGACCATGGCTAGACTAGGTATTCGAATCCAACTCCCTTTCAAGAATGAAAGGATCCTTCCCCCATTCATCTCAACAACTTAACTGCTGCCCAAAATAGGCAGCGCTCCCTCAAAAGGGCCATCAAAGCACTGTAGCGCTCCCTAGTAAGCTTAAGGGGGGTTCCAGTACTCCTAAAATCAATAGTGCTCCTCCAAAAGGGCCAAAGAAGCTTTATAGCGCTCCCAGACAGTGTAAGGGTGAGTGCCAACACTCCAAGAAGAGGTATAGGGGAGTGCTCCCCTCCAAAAACTCTGTTTTTGGGGTGCTTTCAGATGGAAAAAGGTTTATAAGCCTGTTGACTCATTTCTCCTCTTACAAATCAAATGTTTGAGGTGTTTCAAGTGTCCTTCTCATTTCATTTGCAGGCATGACATAGGCATCATGGCAGTATGCTTTCCTGACACTTGCGACACTTGTGAGAAAATTGCGACACTTGCGACCTTTGTAATGATGACACTTGCGAAACTATCAAAGTGAGTATTTTTTATGTGTAACAGTTACACTAAATTCACTTGCCACATCCATTTTTAGTTAGAATATGGTGTTGGATTACTGAGAGGGGGGATGAATCAGTAATAAGGAAATTTAATATTTTTTAACCACAATATACAAGTTTTATTTATCTTTGTGATCAATATAGAATTATCATCAATAAGTGCAATGTAAATAAACCATGATCAAATGAACAATCATTCACATACATAGTACACCAGTATTTTTACGTGGAAACTCAATGTGAGAGAAAACCACACAATGATTTTTCTTATATGTCATTAAGAATTGCATTCATTGGAAGCACCAAATTCCTTTGTTCTCCAGTTGCAACTAGAAGGAGGCTTCAACCCCCTATATTTTCAGGCTACAACCTGAGGGAAGATACAACTTCACAATTCTCTGGCTACAACTAGAAGGAGGCTACAACCCCCTATGTTCTCCAGCTACAACTGAAAGGTGGCTACAACTACCTATCTTTTCCCCGTCCAACCGCCTTTAAATATAAGTGTCAAATGAAGAAACCACAACCACATTGTCACTGTGATATATACCACTGTAAACCTATACCAACCTGTAGCCAACCTGTACCACTACCCTGTAATCAAATTGTACCTGAACTGAGTCTGTTCCAAAACCAAATATATGTGACATGTCTACTCTGCAACATGTGTATGTATGTTTCCTATCTATACTACAACCCATGTATGTACACAACCTATCTGTTATGCAACCTGGGTATGCCTACCAAAAACTAGGGTTTTCTCTCTTCTGAAAAATTCTGACCCTCTGCAGCCTCTTTTACATCAACCTGCAACTTGTCATTATGCCCAGACTATAACTATACCTTGTTCATACATTCTCACACATATCATTTACCCAAAGTATCTATATTTCTCTCTAGTCATGTGTCATATAAGTGTGTGTAATCATGAACAAGTATAATAACCCTCACATGAACTAGATTTTAAACCCTTGATGATGTTCAACCTCTCAATAAATCAACCACTTATCAAATACAAGCTATGAACCATGTATCACAAGAACCCTTGACCATATGTCAAGAAATACAATATGTGCCTCAACAATAACAAGATATATCAATGATAAATATTGATTATACCAGCACTATATTATGTCGATATGACTTATACAGAAGGTCCCATGCAACCAACAATATATCTAGGGAAAATTCTCAAACCCCCATAAAAATTTCTCATGTATACAACAAAATCCAACTACTCATAGAAATAAGACATACCTTTTGAACCAATGGATAGATCTGATGTACCTCATCAATGTAGACCTTCCTAGGAGCTTTCTCTCAGAATATAGAGACTTGGAATCTTCATATTCTCAAGCTTCTATGGATTTAACCTCATGTATGCACCCTATTGTACTACCATCCTGCATACATACACACCCTATTATATTGTTAGCTCACGTATGTATGCACCCTATTGTACTGTTAGCCCACGTACGCCTCATAACATAGTTTTTTTTCTCAATATTTTTTGTAATTCTGAAACTTTTTTCATCATCACTTCATGCTACCTCAAACTTGTGCAACTTCAGATATATCAATGAGTACCTACAATAAACCTTACATGCTAATATATATTCAATGTGCTCAATAGGTGAAAATAGGACAGCCTTGCTTTCTTATTTATACTTCCATTTAGCTTCCTCAAGGAGTTACCTTCTAACCAACTTATCCCAATTTCCTTCTCTTAGGGCTAACCCACTTCTAACCAATTCTCCACTTCTAACCCACTTTGCTACAAATAGTGAACTCTCTAGTTCTAGTTGCAACTAACTTATTTTTAAATATTTTCTTATTGCAACAGCTTAATCGATGATTAACTCCTAGTTTTACTCACTTGACTAGTCAACTTATTCTAATAGCTTCTAGAATAAATTTGATTTATTTGACCTTCTAGATAAGTTATGATGGTTCTCCAACTTCACAAGGCCACAACTCTCTAATCGTGAGGAGTTATGTGGTGTTCCACATATCATGTGATGTAACATACCCAACCACCTAGGCTAGGTCATGCCACTTAAAAACAATAATTTCATATGTATAAATATATATAAAACTTAATAAGGCACTTATATTCGGCAAATATAGAGATTCATGCGAAAATAAAAGTAAACATATACATGCAACATACACAGGAAAAACCCATAAACATAAATACATGTATAAATACACAACATGTAAATTAACACACAATTGATACTTGTCTTAGATAAAAGACCACCAAATGCATGAAGACCTTCCACAATCCTCCTCGCCTTAGACCACACTGCACATAACTCTTATCAGTGGGTCACCCCCGAGATGGGACTAAACTCCACCCAAGTAAAGGCACTCCTAGATAGACTGATGTATCTCAGACAACAGGAACAAATCCGTCAAGTTCCTACTCAAACTGACAACTCATAATCTCTCATTCTCCATAGTCCTATCCCACCCGAGGAAGTGTGCTCCTTCTCTTCTGAAAAGTCCTTTAGCTACACCAATTCCCTTCCATGGCTTCAACAACAGGCCAGACAAGAAGTCTCATAGCACTGTAGTTGTAGTTGGGCTCCCTCAGGAAATCAATTCCCACTCATTTTCTCACCTGGAGAGAGTTTCTCACGAGCCTCACAACCCATATGTACAATCCATGAGCCTAACAACCTGCCTCTTCAATTCCACGGGCCTGGAAACCTACCTCTTCAATCCCATAGGCTTGACAACCGCTTCTTCAGTCTATCTCTTAATTCAACCAGGTATCAACTCATGTGAAGTCATAAAATGAATTTGAGTATGGAATAGGTGCACTGATAGTGACAGGAAAGTACAGGTGAATATCAACAATAGAGTTCAGGGTAACATATAGGTGATGGGAGTAGCGGCCTTTAGGTAAGGTACAGGAAATTGCTCCTAATAGGAAGTATGTGATACTTCTCAAGGAGTGCATGATGGAATGAATAGGTTGAGTCATGGAGTGCATGGATGAATCTAGTGGCCAAGTGTGTGAATGGGAAGAATTATTGTTCATGCACCAAGCCCCAAGTCCTTTGTATGCATGTATCAAATTGGACACTTCTCTTCATGAAGCTTCATGGGATCCACTTGTAATTCATTCCCTTCCCATAGGAACTTAGATAACATAGGTTATGTCCACAACTTAGTATTTTAGGAATAATATTATAGTATTCCCTTGAGATAATCCCTCTAGCTTAGCCCCTTTCCTAGGCTCTTAGCACCCCCCTTTCCCTTACTAGTGGATTTTATTCCCCCATACTATTTATCGTGGTTGGTCTACATGAAACGATGTATTTTATTAATGATATGAGTGTTTACATATATAAAAATAGGCTCACTGGCCTTTAGCATCTAGGCTATCTGGCCTAATAATCACATAAGCCTTCTGGCCTATAAAAACCTAGCTCACAATCCTATAAAACATATTTACTTTCACATTTAAAAATGGGGCTCAATCTTGGGGTGTTTCATTCCCCTCCCCATGTTTATGGACTGTCCTTAGTGCATTATATACCATGTACAATTCAAAATTCTTCAAAAATCTCCAAGCATTTTCTATTGGAAGCTTGTTATCCACCTGGTGCTCTGCTTTCAAGCACCAATTCTTGTATTCATACTGTAGCTGGAAATCATTTTCTCTATTCCATAGAGATGCTTTAGGAAAGAACTCAGCTCACTATTCCATTTGAAGCACCCTCGTTATGAAAACTACCATGGCATAAGAACTCCAGAGTTTCCTCTTCCTTTTTGCACTCACCCTTTCAGGCTCAGGTATCCCTTCACTTCTACACAATCCTTCAATGATCCATATTGACAAGGTTTTCACACACAAGGATAGAACCAACTCATTAATAGAACCCTACCAAGGTTCTACATTTATAGGGCTTCAGTGTCTCCAACAATAATTGTTCCTCCCAATCATTCCAACTTTAATCAATATTATCTCATCTTCATCACACGAATTTATCATGAGAGATCATTATAAAAATTGATTTAGAAACACAAACTTATTTCATAAGAAATTCAACTTTTCCCCAAACTATGTAATTCTATCTCATAATTTTTCATAGTTGTTGCAATAGTAGGATGCAATCTTCCTTATGGATTTCAGCAACACCATACTGAATACCACTTTTCCTCCAATGCTTCCATCTTGCATTCAACCAACATATTTTCAGTATTTCCTGTACATCATACTTTCATTGCAATATGTACCAAAACCTTCCAAAGTGATCTTAGAATTGTCTATACTTAACAATTCAATCACACTATCAAACAATTTATTAAATAGAATGAATTATCATTCTATGCATATGCCTATTCACAATTAATATCAATAAATCCATTACTCTATTTTCTGAACAGAAAATTTCATGTAGTCAATGCTCATGTGACTACTTGACTTGCAACTTTCTTGTTGCAAAGTCCTATCAACTCTTGAAAGGTTCTCAATGCCATGAGTTTGCAACATTTCAGTCATTAGTATAATTATTTCCATTCAATAACATATATGAATGCACTCACAAAACGTATTCAACAATGCATTTAAGTATACAATTCTATCCTGCATGAGTGCAACTCTACCACTTACTATGCATGAGTGAAACTCTCAATGCATATATATTCAATGCACCTTTGCATTGATTTTTAGAATGCTCTATATCTAATTCATGTATCTCACCATTGTTAATTGGAAATCTAGCCAATTCCTTGACACATTCTACATATACTTCCTATTGTCTTCTCAATTATTTGGATGCCTTCCTTTTCAACCTGAACACTACACCAAGAATATAATTATGTGGTGTTCATTAGTATCAGCAAAAAGGTTGCACTCCAAGTATTATTTAGAAGTAGGAAGTTCAATGGATATTTGTGTGGTACGTAGCCTTTCCATAACCAACCATGTCATGGTCTCATACATCACTATCTTTTCTGGCATCCATTCCTATAACAAGTTCATACCCTTTATTGCTTCGGTTATCACCTCATAACCAAATTAACATGACTTTCTACTATGTCAATGTGTGCATTCAAAAGATAAGAAGCTTTGATAATTATTATAGGCCTCCGGCCTTTACCACACCTAGTGGTATCTTATTCCCATTAATGCATTCAAATATTAAAATAATGTGATTTTATAAAATAACTCTAGTTGAGGAAATTCTTACCTAAATTCCCTTCATCAATTATGAAATATGAGTAAATAAAAATCATACCCGCATAGCTTTCATTAAATGATTTTGATGCTACCTGATTAGCTGATGACAATAGAATCTCCCATTCCTCTTTAATTAGTCTTATAATCAACACTTTAGTTTATGTTCCTTCCTTCCATATGTAGGAACATCAGTAACGTCACTTGTAAACATGCAAGAATTATCTCTTTCTATGTATGTTTGTCCATCAATCCATAACATAATTGTTGCTACAGTAATTGAAACAACTTCTTTCTCCCTACATCACTTTTCTTTGTTGTTCCTAGAACTCTTCAATTCTTCTTGGATTCCTGAATCTTCTTATGCTCTCACTATAATCATTGTATATGATTATTTCTTCCCTGAGCACTTTCTAGACAAATCACTCTTGGCTACTTTTGCATTTATAGCCAAATACTATGATGATATTAACCTTCAATGTTCATTTATTTCCTAGATCCATCTAACCCAACTCACACTTGAAAAAGTTATAATTTCAATCATGTTCTCTTATAGACTTTGGTTCTTCAACATCCATTTATTTTTTGGGACTGAACTACTTCATCCCTTTCATGGATGAATACTTTAATACTTGAGGTTTCTTGCACCATTCTCTTCTCTTTCTTAGCCACCTAGCCTCAAACTTGACTTGCGTAGCCAATATCTAGCATACTATAAGGATGCACATATAGGTCCTTCTCCAACTACATAGAATGAACTGGAAGTAATTAACATTGCTTTTAATTGTCATCATAATTTTCAGAGATAATTCCATCCTCCGGTAATTTCACTCATGTCTCTATCCCACTTGAGATGGATTCTTGTCACCTACCATTCTTTTTCATTCTATACCGATCGTAGAACCATTTTCTTATTCATGGTTCCTTATTGATTTCTCTTTAGAAATTTGTTTCATTTTTAGGTTCTTTTGACTTGATATCTCCATGCTATTGTGGAAATACCTTCAACAATTTTGGAATGCATCAACAATCCTCTACTATTTTTGTTGTCCTACCTGGAGTGTTGTCATGCATCTCTATTAGTTTGATATCTAAATCATGATTTCTTCTTCCATTATCTTAATATGTTCAAAGACTTGACTCCATCCTGGAATCTTTCTTATCTACTTTGGATACTTGTTACCATATATTATGTTGATATTAATTTTCATCATTCCACTATTACTTAGATCTCTTTGATCCAACTCTTACGTGACCAAATTATATTTCGAGTCATTCTCTCTGATTAACCTTGGATATTGAACAAAAAAATCTTTCTTGAAGCAAATTAATTTAGCCTTTCCTTGACTGAACATATTAGTACTTGGATTTTCTTAATGAACCATTACTTCCTCCTGTCTGGACCCATATGATTTCAAACTGACTTGCATAATCAACTTATTCCATGCAATATCGATGCCCTTCATACCATGCTTCCACTGTACACTCTAATAGAAATAATGGAGGTGCTATCTCCAAACTGTAGGACTGATCCTTGGATATGTTACATCTTATCTCCAAATATACTCCTTTTTTCTCTTTGTCAGAAAAATAACATTTTAACCTATCAATCATTTAGAGAAGATATGCCCACATGCTACTACCTTATCTGTACATTGGCATCATTTAGAGTGAATGGAATTTCACTACTTCATTCACTACATGATCAACTCTTATACACAAATCCCATTGATCACTTTGATTAACATGAGTGGATTTCCTATAGTGGATTCCCAAAACTTTATGGCTGCATCTAGATTCATATCTTAACATTCTTCAGTCTTGGCCTATTGGCACAGGGGCAGACCCAGGGTTCAACGCTACAACAATGCACCAACAAAACCCTAAATACTGTCCCTTTCATCTACACATGCGAAGAAAATGAAGTCTCACCCGAAGTAGAGGTAGGGGTGGTTGCAAGAATCAGGTGTCTGCAACCTTAGCTGGGACACCGATCTGTGATTTTAATACATAACATATAACTTAGCACCGATATTTCATCGATATTTAACCACTATCTACTCTGCATATAAAACATAGCATCGCATCATTCATTCATATCTGATGTAGCTAAGCACTTATCATAGAGAAGTGGGTTAGATCTAACAGATTTAGGCACTAGCACATTCATATAAGTCAGATATAACAACCATATAAATCATTAGCAAAAAGCATAAATAGATATATCTATCTATATCAAAGCACTTAGAAAGTAAATACAAAAACACATCAACAGATTTCACAAAGTAGAGAAACACAACATATACGTGGTTCACCCCCACCCTGGGGCTATACCCACCAATGCTTCTTCTTTATTATCTCTGTCTAGATTCTTATAGGCACATAGCATCAAAATCCTACTCCACAGAAGACAGGATATCTGCGCACACTTCACCAAATCCTCCTTCTTCGAGCTAGGGTAAAGCACCAAGCCTTCTTACAATTACTTGCACGTAGCTCTGCAAGTCTTACACAGTATGCACATAGCACTTACAAACCTTCAATCACATAGATTCATCACTTAGCTATTCGTAACTGCCCTTTTCTTACATTTCTTATATATCTATTTATACTTTACAAAATAGGCTTAAACATGGGTAAACCCATGGGTCGACATCCCATACCTGTTACATAATCCCAAAGCCCAAAATGGACCCAAAAAGGGGTCGAGATCCCGAGATCTTTGCTTCATCTTGTGATCCTCCTTAGAAAGGATGTCAAAGTCCCAAAATAGGTCAAACTTGACCAAGGATCTCCCAAAACATGGTCAAGGGCCAACAGGTCCCCAACACTCACCTGTGAGTCATCCTGAGTCACTCTCATCTAGGTAATTCTGCTTCAAAAGACTCAAGCTTGGCTCGAGCTGCTTCGACTTGCTGTTGTGCCATGGTCTCTTATGCAGTGGACTCTTGGATTAATACCTCATTCATAGGTCCTGCCAGGTGTTGTTCAGCTATAGTGACAACCTGCTCTAGTTCTTCTCCTTGTCCTTCAACCTTTGTGAACAATTGGTAAGACTTATCTTGCACAGGTTGGAGCCTCTGAGTTACTTCCATAACTCTGCTCTATATAGTGTGGATTTGTTACTGAGTAGTGCATTGCTATTGGGAATGCTTCATTATTTCCACAACTGATAGGGGTGTCAAGTGCACTTGTATTGTGTTGGCTTGATACTTCGCTTCTTGTAGCTGTGACTCCAATGCCTTCAGTTTTGGATTCTCAATGAGTTGCTCATAGGTTTGGGCACTGCAATCAATAAGTTTCTTACATTCCATAGCAACAAATTTTATTCTCTCAACTACACTTTGAGAAACTACTTCTCTTTGATCCCTTACATCCTATGGAGTCTCGGGCATTGCGCGAAGCTCTAAATATGTTATGCATTGTTGTAGCTACTGGATAGCTTCTATGATATTCTCTACTTACTGCGTGACTCAGTCCTCTATCTTTATTTCTATGAATGTCATGGAGTGAATTTCTCTGTGGACTGCTTCTTTCACTTCGAGTTGATCCGTGAGCAATTGTTCTTTCCCTTGCTATATCTATGTTTTTTCTTCACCAAAATTTTCTTGGAGAGAAATATTTTCCTATTCTGCAGCTTGGTGCTTCTCTACAATTACTCCTTGCATTGCATCAATGCCTGGGTGGCTTGTTTTGTTTCTTCTTTTTCTCATCAAAGGTGAGCTTCAACTATTTCATCTAGTCGGTGGATTTGGGCTAGCTCATCTCCCGATGGTAGGGACACAGTGGAGACTACGTGGTTGGACATAAGGGCCTGTTGTACCCCTCAGAGTTTGATTTCAATTCTATTATACATTTCCTCCTACTTCTCTCCTTTTTTCTCTGTTATTTCCAGTGAAGCGTCATTCAGGGCTTCTATGATGAAGTCAAAATCATCGGAGGTGAGGACAGTCTGCATCTTGTTCATGGTGGCTTTCGATTTCTTCCAGGAAGAAGGTTTTAGGGGGGGAACCTTCCTCTTATTCAAGGGGTCAAGCTTTTCTCTGGGTGGTGTTACTTCGTTGGGCTTCGGTTAAGATTCTACTTCGTCATCACCCCCTTGGTAAGGTGACACTGAAGGAGTCTTTCCTGAGGTCCTGCTTAAGTTTTGGACCTCCTCAGTCTTCTTCTGTTTGCTGGTTCCAGATGGATTTTGTTCTTTATGAGTGTCCTCTGGGCTATCAAGATCATATAACCCTGCGGGGTTGGTGGGGATAAGGAGTTCATCAGACCATTCCTTAGTGATTCTTCAATGTCTTCTTCTGTAATATTATAATATGACTAGAGGTGCTCTTGATGTTCATATGCTCATGCTGTAATGTAGAAAGTGTCAATCTATGCTGAACTTCATCAGGGGTCAGAACCTTTGTAAAGTGTTCAGAGTCATGCGAGGATCGGCTTCGATGGCCCTCTTTAGCTGGAGGTAGTATGTATGAAACACAACATTCAACTGCCATTGTTTTTCATATCAGTTGAATACCACAGGGTAACGAACTTCACAGAAAGAGGTTCAAATGACCTGATGTCTGGGAAGGTCGCTCATTCCAGCATCTCCTAGGAAACAAATTCAATGAGGACCAAGAGCCAGCTAAAATGAAATTCATAACCTTGATCCTATGTTTCTCAAAAATTTAGTTGCAATTGGTTAACTAGGTACTTTTCCCAGTTCATCTATAGGCCTTCTGCGCACTTCCCTGCGAGGTCAATGACAAATTCAGTGACCTGCATAGGTCGATTCTTCCTTACTAACTTTCCATCTATCAGCTGAAATGCTAGGTTCACTACACCACTATGGATGGAAGCTACCTTGTAGCCTCTTGTTCCCTTCTCAACATCGCCATATGTATCCTTGATCTTCTGTGCGAGTGCGCGATCTACGACTTTTCCTCGATAAAAGTCCTATGGGTACGGTCCTTGCATACTCAGTCCTATGATCCTATGGATCAACATTGGGTCAAATGTAATGCGTCAATCTAGCCATAAGTAGCCTCCATGGTAAAACAATAGTAGTAGCTTGACACACGAGTTGACTTCCTGGTGTCTTTCGAAATGTGGGATCTTCATGACATTCAATAGGGTGGACTGTACGAGGTTCATCGTCCATAACTGGGGGATTATATTTGAATTCCTCCCCTTAGTTCTAGTTATATAGTTGTATGGGGTGAGCATACCATAGATCTTGTGATCTCTGAGGTGGAAGTCGCTGAACTTTAGTACTCCGATCTTGTCCTGGTCTTCTCGAACTATGCATATCCCCTTCAGCAGGTATGCAATGACCATGGTGTACTCAAATTCTCTTGGCACACTATCATGATTCACCGTGCTAGCCAGAGGTGGGATGTAATCAAGAAATATGGTTGGAATCAGTTTTGCATTTGCGATGTCGTCTTTATTCTTGGTTCTCTTTTCTGTTGATGCTCGGGATGGTCTAGCTCCCCGAGCAGTCGACGGAGAGGCTTGAACCATTCTCGTCTATGAAGCTTGTATACCTGTAGACATCGACATGAATATTTCATTCATGAGATCGATCAGAACTTCTTAGAGAACTTTCTATGCAGTTCTGAACTCATCTGACATACATGCTCGAGGTTGGAAATCTTTGGGTTCGAGGAGTAACTTAGACACTGCAATAGGATAGAGGGAAATAGTGCAATGATCACTGTGTAAAATAAATGAGTCTGCGGGCTCAGATTCATGGTTAGAAAAATTGTTCTCAGTGCATGGCGCAACGGGATAAATAGATAACTTGGAAACAAATTGATTGCAATGGTCGAGAAGCCTTCATTAACTCTGTTCTGTCCATTACAACATGGTCCAATGGTCTAGTGGAGAACCATAAGTTCCTTTCTACTCATTCGGGGGGGTCGACTGAATGGTTATATTGGTCCCAATGGCTATATTTCTTCACCCTAGTGAAGTACCATGTGATGTTGTTTTGTTATCCTGGCAAAGCTCTAGTTTTGCAAATTTTCCTTCTCCGAAGTTCCCTCTGAAGCCTTCTGTAACTTGTCGATCCTAGCTCACTTCTTACTTAGCTTTATAGCTTTCTTTCCTGTGAGATTTGTCTCAGTATGCCTTTTTCCATTCTGATTCTTATCTTCTTTTGGCATAGTTACTTCGTGTTGTTGATATTATTTCCTAAGATTCGAGGGTGATACATCTTCTTTATATGGAATAGGTACTTCAATCTCCCGTGGGTCATCTAGTGTTCTTGAAACTTCGATATCCAAGTCTCTGGTGTTAAATAGATTTGATCTGTTCTTTTTTTTTTCAATTAAGTGTGCGATTCTTATAGTCATGAAATCTTTTAACTCTTGCTTCTTCTGCTCTAAAACTTCGTCTTCTTCTTGCCTTATGGTCTGATCTCTTTCAATCCAAATTTTTCTATGAAACATAGGAAATGAAGCATTGTCTTCAATAAATTTAACTACTTCAAATTCCTCTTCTATCGAAGTTCCATTGGCACTCATAAATATCTGGGTAAGATTTCCACATAGGTTTATCGACTTCCCTTTGAATAGTCCTATTCCTCATAATGAAGGAATCATAACATGCTTTCCTAGAATTTCCCAAGTTCTTTCTGTCATGATATTCACATGTGTCTCCTCATCTAGAACACAATCAATGTTGAAGTCTCCTATTCTTGCTTCAAAACATTCTTTTTCTTTAAAGACCTTTGATAAACTGACATGTTGGTGAACATTCAGGGTTTCTTTCATCTATAGCAATACTTTCTCTAATTCTTTCTGGGTTTTTTCCATAATCTCAGTTTCTAGATCTTCCTTAGGGTTTTCTTGTCTCATGTTCATTTCTTCAAGATTAGCAATCATTCTAGGGCAATCCAATACTTCATGGTCCATAGCTTTGGAACAAAGACAATTAGGTCTTCTCCTAGGGCATTCCTTAGCAAGACGTCCCGGTTTTCTGCAACTGTAACAGAGGTTTAATCCTCTCTTTCTTTTAAATGATTCCCATCTCTTTCTATACTACGTGCTTGGGTCATAGTAGATAACCTGAAAACATCTCTTTCTCGGATCCTGCATCCACTTGTTAGTCCAAACATTCTTTCTATGAATAGATATAACATATCTTTCACTATTCTTATCAGATCTATGGATATCAAACCTTCTTTCCTCTATTAGTGCCCTAGTTTTCAAGCTAGGACAAAATCTATCAAACATACCTAGATCCATACTTTTGAAACAAAATTTTTCACTTATCTTACTTATACACAGCGCAAAGCTTTCAGATCTAAAACTTTTCACTATTCTTACCTTTATCAGAGCATAGATCTTGTAGATATAGAACTTTTCACTATTCTTACCTTGAACAGAGCACAGAGCTTGCATATATTACCTCTTTTCTTGGCACATAGCTTCACAGGTCAAGTAGAATGCTTTGCACTAGGGCAATAGATCTACACACAGAGATTTCACAGTTTTAGGACGGATATTTTCACAAATATTCTTCTTCCTCAGTTCCCAACAATCACAGTTTCAGGTCAGATATTTGCACAAAGATTCTTCTTCCTTAATTCCCATCAATCATAGTTTCAGGTGATATCTTTGCACAAAGCGTCTTCTTCCTCAGTTCCCAACAATCATAGTTTCAGATCCCAACAACGGAACCATTTATGGCACAGGGGTAACCTAAAGTGCAATGCTACAACAATGCACCAAAAAAACTCTAACTACTGACCCTTTCATCAATGCCTATGAAGTAGATGAAGTCTCACCCGAGGTAGAGGCAGGGGTGGTTGCAAGACTCAAGTGTCTGCAACCTTAGCTGGGACACAGATCTATGATTCTAATACTTAACAGAGCACTTAGCACTGATAAATCATCGATATTTAACCATTATCTACTCCACAGATAAAACAAAGCATCACATCATTCATTCAGATATGATGTATCTAAGCACTTATCATAGAGAAGTAGGTTAGATCTAATAGATTCAGGCACTAGCACATTCATATAAGTCATATCTAACATCCATATACATCATTAGCACAAAGCATAAACAAATCTATCTATCTATATCAAAGCACTTAACAAGTAAATACATAAACACATGAACACATTGCACAAAGTAGAGAAACACAACATATACATGGTTCACCCCCACCCTAGAGCTACGTCCACCAACTCTTCTTCTTTATTATCTCTGTCTAGATTCTTATAGGCACTTAGCATCAAAATCCTAATCCACAAAGATCCTCCTTCTTCGAGCTAGGGTAAATCACCAAGCCTTCTTACAATTACTTGCACATAGCTCAGCAAGTCTCACACAGTATGCGCAGAGCACTTACAATATTTCAATCACATAGATCTAGCACTTAGCTATTCATAACTGCCCTTTTCTTACATTGCTTAGACATCTATTTATACTTTACAAAATAGACCTAAACATGAGTAAAACCATGGGTCGACATCCCATACCCGTTACATAATCCCAAATCCGAAAAAGGACCCAAAACGGGGCCGACATCTCACGATCTTTGCTTCATTTTGCACTCCTCCTTTGATAGGCTATCAAAGTCCCAAAATAGGTCAAACTTGACCAAGGATCTCCCAAAACTTGGTCAAGGGCCAACATGGCCTTTGATCATCTTGTGGGATATTCTTTACATAACATTATGTCCTCAATTTCCTCAGTTCATTCTTAATACCAGGTCCAAACTCTTCCATATTCTAAAACAAACATCTTTTTTCGGTAACATTTCTTCAATTGTAATGTTGAAATTTCTCTGACAATTACTACCCTGGGAATTCCTTGTACTATCCTTAAGTTCCCTTCTTCATCCAGGAAAGTAAATTTCTTATTATGATAGTCTAGGATAGCATGATGTTGTTCTAACCACTCCATACCAATTAGACAGTCATAGGAACCCAAAGGTAAGATGTTCAAGTCTGCCTTGGTACTCAGTCCATTCATGTCCATCGGACATGCCTTGACCATCTCATTAATTTTTCTTTTAGCTCATGTATCCCAGCTTCCACTTCAATCATATGTGACTAAAAATTATCTTTCTTATTGTCCAAGGTGGCATAGATCCTAGGTATAGTTATGCTCATGTCCTCCACTGTTTCAGCCTGATGTACACATTTTGGTAACCTATGCACAATTTTTCTTTTTATGGTCACCAAAAAATCTTATTTCCGACTTCATGTGATCTAATCTACTCAATTATCCATTATGGGTAATTACCTAGAATCCTCTTTCCAATATCTTTCCATCCACTGCTTCCTTGCTCAAATCTGTGTCTTGAGCAAGAAGTTATGGTCATTTGAAGATTTTCTTTTTTGTGAAGGCAATACTGGTACAAGTGATCTTCTTCTTCAAAGAAAAAATAGCCCTTGGATATTGTTTTGAATCCTCTCATAAGGATCACATTCTCCTTTTATTTCCCTCAATTATAGATCCGTACAAATCAAAAACCCGTGGGCTCCTTCTCAAATCCCTTTCTATCTTTTAAAATCAACAATTCGGGCACTAGGCCCCCTTTATTTCGACCAAAATCTCATATGACCATGTGATATGACCTAACGCTTAGTTGAAAGGTTCTTATCCAGAGCTTTGGGACTTCGGGGCTATGAAACTTTAGGCTTTGAAGTTTCTTCCTACACCACACAACATTTCGTATGAATGTCGAAGTGGAAAACTCCTTGAATGATACTTCTTCAAAGATTTGGGGCTTTAGTGCTTCATAGCTTTGATTCATTAATTCAGTGCTCTGCTACTTCAGGCTTTAGTGCTTCTTACTACACCACACCTTAATTCCCCTGAATGTCAAATTGGCGAACTCCTGAAGAGGCTCTCCGAATCTTTTCACTTTGAAGGTTCTTGCAACCACATACTCCAATTTCCCTGAATGCCAAGTTTGCAAACTTCTAGAGTGTCCTTAGAAGCTACACACCAGGGGTGCCACGTGTTAAATGTATGGTGATTAAAAGTGGACCAATCGACAGGTGACACATGTCAAGTTTCAATTGGTACAAAAGGTCTGTGAAAATCATGAAACAATTGTTGATACTCAGAGGGGGGTGAATCAGTATCAAGTACAATTTAAAACCTTTTTCAACTTATACTTAAACCATTCAACTATATCCAATGAGCAATGAACAATAGTATAAGA